>JABTTQ020002740.1:0-100534 GCA_016081115.2 Rehmannia glutinosa | reverse complement strand
CAATGAACGAGGATGCAGTGCAGCTGGAAGCCGCCTTGAGATCGCTCTACGACTCGTCGGGGAGGAGTCGGTACCTCGAGAGAGAAAGAAATGATTCTAAAAGGAATCATCACGGCCAGCTGGGATTTGTTCAATGTTGAGAGTGCGTGAAGTTCCTTTTGGAGTCGGAACCTGCTGCGGCAGGGAGCTGCGTGAGTGGACTGTTTGGTGGGGTCTTTTGTGAAGTGGACCCGACAGCTGAGCCTCGTTGTCTCAAGCCGTTGTTGGTCTCGACTGGTTTCTCCAATTGAGTGGGTGGTCCTCGGCATTGCGGAAGCGTCATCGGACGATGATGAGATTTCCATTGGTGGCTCACCATCAAAATTGAAAGTTTGTGAGTAGTCTTGAGATCGAGCTTGCTCGTCTTTGGAAACATCCTCGGTGAGTCTTTTGGATGCATCGCGGGGATGACTCGGCTTCTTCGTTGCCTTGATCCCGAAGGTTACATCGGGATTATCCTGGGAATCATGAAGCGCTTATCTCCTTTTCGGATGGATCAATGATAGCGGGAGGGATGTTCTCTCTTTACTTCTTTACCAAGTCTCAACCTCCCGTCGGCCTTCATGCCTCCTGCGGTCTCAGCTGCGGCGAGGCACTGGACCTCGCTTTCGACGGTGTCGGTGTCTTAGGGTCTTACGTGGTGGCATCCATTGGAGTCTCAACCCCGTGGATTGCACTTTCATCGCCAGTGTTAACTCCCGGGGCTGTTCCTTGTGCCTCGTTTGCATCGGCGGCGTCATTAGCCCGAGGCGGTTGGCACCTCGGTGAGGCAATCTCAAGCGTATGCGAGCCTAAATTGATGGCAACTTCTTTGTTTATTTTGTGTTTGTACTTTCTCCCACGCCTCCTAGATTCATTGTGGAGTCATCGGCCAACATCCTCGGCCTTGCTATAGTGGAGGGAGTTTCCCCCCTGTTGGTCACCGGTGAGTGACTTGGAATGGGGTCACTCGTCTCCAAACTCTGGTTGTTTCTACTAAGTGTTCGTAGTTGGGCGGTGGTAAACACCTCCACTAGGGGTTGGCTCGTGGGGTCCCCACTAACCCGTTTCATCGCCATTTCCCTTAATTCCTTCTTAGGTGGTTTGGGAAGTGGTGGCGGCAACAACGGTGGCGATTTCTTCCTCTACTCCCATTGGATAGATTTCATGTGTTTTGGAGGACTCTCCTGGTCCCTCCATCATGCTTTTCTCATGAAGAATTAGGGATTCATGCATTGCTTGCATTTGCAACTCTTTTGTGGCAAACGGCGGGGATCCCGATCCTCATCACTTTACGATAGAATGTCGAGTGAGGATGTGTATGTTTTTGTGGTGCCGGTGAGAGAGCGGAATCTTTGGCCTTCTCTCGTGCCTCAACTTCCTCTGCCAGATCTCTCATTCTCCTTGTCCTTGAAGATCCAAGATATCATGCGATTTTCTTCATCGATCTTTGAGATCACAAGGTCGATCCCGAGGAAGTTCCCGATTCCTCTTCCTCTTCCCTATAAATTCGGAGCCATTGGGCTGGTCCTTGATCGACTCAATTTCCACTTCCTCCACTCTCGACGGTTTTGGATGTCAGGTAAGGTGGGGATAGGATCATCACATCACTATCATCTCTATCGGCTTCTTCTTGTGTCTCGGTATGCGAACTACGGTTGTGTCTTGGTTGCCTCTGTGATCGCCTTCCAAACTTAGGCATTTCATCAATTATATCTGGGGACTCTACTTCTTGATGAGTTTCGGTATTTGCTCCAGGTGAGTGGTGACTCGGCCGGTTTCTCAAGCTCGGATCGCTTGATGATTCTTCATCGTCTCTTAGTTCGTACGGAGGACCTGGTTGAGAGAAAGTTTATTCTAAGTCGTGGCGGGGGCGTCTTTGGTGTTTTCTTACGAGGAAGCGAGGCCGTCTTGGCTTTTTAGTTCTCCTCTTTTTGTGATCGGAGAAGGTAGTTGAGAGTCCTTCTCGACCGCTTCTTTGGGGCGGGAGACACGAGCTGAGCGGGTGACTCGAGTGCGAGGGGCACGAAGCGAGTTTGTTTTTCTTTGCTTTGCGGGAGCGGCAGATCTTCTTCAGGTGCGAGCGTGATTCTCTTAGCGAGCGCGGGCGGCTTTCTTCTTTGGTGGAGAAAAGCATTTGTATCTTGAGTCAGTGATTCCCCTCACTCGTGTCGACTCTCTTGGCATAGGCTCTCTTAAATGCGCCCCGAGAGGGTTTGATCGAACATCCTCTTGTTTACATGGAACGCCTTTCCATGTCTAAGAGGGACTCCTTTCACCTCCATCGGCCGGCCAATCACCGGGCCATATCTGAGGATCCTCCAAATGCACCATCTTCCTTGAAGGATTTGTTCCCTACATTAAGGAAGAGTCCGCTGTAGACAAACTCGGCCCTAGTTTATTTTCCTTTCTTCAATGATCGCAGCCATTACGATCAACTTTGCTTTTGATAGTTGGTCAAGGCTGCCAAATTTGATGTCTATGCATTTGGCAACTATGTCCAACGACTTGTGGTAATCCTCCTTCATGACCTCTTGTTTCTTTGTGTAAACTATTTTATCGGCATAGTCGGGCTTGGCTACTTCCTTCCAAGCGGCGACGGTTTACATCGGCCGTTGATTTCGATGCTCCTTCCGTCGGTAGTGGCGGTGTTCGCCAAATCCTTGGCGAGAGATGGTGAACTTCTTTCCGTGAGCAGATGATTTTATCCCTTCATCGTGAATCTCGGCGTTCACGTAGAAGCGTGCAACCTCTTCCACATAGGTCGCCAAGAACTCCAGCGTCGAAAAATAGTTTTTAGCCGGACGTTTCAGCTTTTGGCAATTTTCTTTATAAGGGCGTCATCGGACCCTGTTTGACCATGCCCTCAAAATCTACGTGCGACCCTGTGTGGATTTGTTTTCCTAGCTTGACAAAATCTTAGGTTGATGCCATTTTTCGAGATTTCACCTAAAAGAAACTTAGAAATTTGATTTGAATACGAGAGGGTTTTGAGAGAGTTTTGCCTTTGCTTGAGATAGAAATGAACCGTTTTGGTGATATGTGAGAGAAAACAGGACGAAAATGGGTGAAGTATGGTTTTACGAAAGGACGTGCGGGTGGTTTTTGAAATGTGATCGAAATCAACGGCTTAGATTTTGCACGCCGATTAGTATTTAATGTTTCAAATTTAATGCGACAACATTTATATCAATCATAAGCTTGGTATGCACTTTTTGTCTCAGCACACATCATCATTATCTTTGACGTCATTCTTAAAAACATTCCCGCTTAGTAAAAATGATTGCGTTTTTGTCACTTTGCTCATAAATGACTCGGCTTATCCCTTAGGCGATTTAACTCTTCTTGGTCACGATTCTCTTAAGTGACTCGGTTTGTCGGCTAATTCGGTATATTTGTCTTTCGACATGGTGATTCATTTAGGCGATTTTGAGAATTCAATCCTTTTTCTCTTTTTGTGTTTCATTTCTTTTCTTTGAGTCTTCGAGTGTTAACTCGGCTCAATTAACCTAACTCATGCTTGAGTTCTTCAAATCTTGACTCACATAATGGTTTTGTGAATATGTCGAATGCTTGTTTATCGGTTGAGATATATTCGATATGATGTCCTTCTTTTCAACATGATCTCTTATGAAGTGATATCGACATCGATATGCTTTGTTCTTGAGTGCAACACGAGGATTACGAGTGATTGCAATTGCACTTGTGTTATCACACATGATTGGAATTTCCTTTTCTTCAACTTCATAGTCTCTCATTCTTTGCCTCATCCATAGGATTTGGGCCGCAAGAATGCCCGCAACTATGTATTACGCTTCGGTGTAGAGGTGGTTATTGAATTTTGCTTCATGCTAAACCGGGGAAATCACTGTTCCAAGCATTTGACATGTGCACGAGGTGCTTTTCTGTCAACTCTTTGCGCATCCGACATAGTCAGTCGAATAGCCAATTAGCATGAATCCACCTTCCTTTGGATACCATAAGCCAACTTCTTGGCTTCCTTTCAAGTATCTCAAGATTCTCTTAGCTTTCTTTGTCATATGACTCTCTTTTGGAGCGATTGAAATCTTGCACATACACCTACAATCAAAGGTGATGTACGGCTGTTCTTTGTGAGATAGAGCAATGATCCAATAAGTGCTCTATATCTTGTTTGATCTGATAGGCTTGCCATCGCATCCATGTCCATTTTGGTGATGTATTCATTGGTATTTTCTGAGAAGACTTCTCCTCCATACCAAATTTCTTCATTAAATCTCTGGTGTATTTTGTTTGACTTATGAAGGTTCCATCCTTGTTGTTTCACTTGAGTCAAGGAAGAATGTCGGCTCTCCCATCATGCTCATTTCAAATTTGCTTTGCATGAGGTTTGAAAATTTTCACATAGCTCTTTGTTTGTGGATCCAAAAATGATGTCATCCACATATATTTGAACAAGCGATATACTCTTCTTGTCTTGAATTACGAAAAGTGTTCTATCTACTTTTCCTTTTGTGAATCCATTCTCGGTTAGGAATTGTGACAAAGTATCATACCATGCTCACGGGTGCTGTTTCAATCCATCTGAGCTTTCTTGAGTTGTATACCTTATCTCCAAGAGTCTTACTGCTCAAATCTGGAGGTTGTTCAACATACACTTTTTCTTCCAATAAACCATTTAGGAATGAACTTTTTACATCCATCGATATACAATGAAATTCTTGTGAGTTGCGTATAGGCAAGAAACATCCTTATTGCTTCCAATCTTGCTACGAGGAGCAAATGTTTCATCAAAATCTATTCCTTCTTCTTGGCAATATCCTTTGGCTACTAGTCTTGCTTTGTTTCTTACCACAGAACCTCCTCGTTCATCTTGTTTCTGAACACCCATTTAGTACCAATAACATTTTGATGGGTGGGCCTTTGAACTAATTCCCATACTTTATTTCTTTCAAACCGATTCGACTCTTCTTTGCGTAGCTTGAATCCAATGTGTGTCATCCATTGCTTGTAACACATCTTTAGGCTCTATTTGTGAGATAAAGCATGTGAACATAGCTTCTTGTTGAGTTCGGATCTTGTTTTGACACCTTCTCTTATATCTCCAATGACAAGTTACGGTGGATGGTCTTTTAGCCATCTTACATCGGTTGAAGTAAGTTAGTTGGATTGATCGTCTAGCGGTTTGTGTTGCTTTGATCACTCTCTCGTAATCAACTTAGGCTGCAAATTTTCCAGCTGTTTTTGAGATTGACTATCTCATCTTCTTACGAGTTTACAATTCGATTTCGGCTTGACATATGGACTTTTTTACGTATGTTTGGATGATTGACTTATCGGTGACTCTTCAATATCTTCTCCATTTACATTTGGCTCATCGAATACCACATGAATGGATTCCTCTGCAACCATAGTCCTTTTGTTGAGTACTCTACATGCCAGGCTTTGCTTTCAGAGAGTATCCCAAGAAGATACCTTCATCAACTTTAGCATCGAAAGCACTTTAGATTGTCTTTGCCATTGTTATGGATGAAGCATTTACATCCAAATATTCTAAAATATGCAATATTTGGTTTTCTCCTGTCCAAATCTCATAGGGAGTCTTTGTCGGTTGTCATTTTTATCATACATCTGTTTTGAGTGTAGCAAGTGTGTTGATTGCTTGACCCAAAATCTTTTGGTAACCACTGCTTGGCTAACATGGTCACTTCTTTGCTTCTTTGAGAGTTCTATTCCTTCTTTACGCAACTCCGTTCCTTTGTGGAGTCCTTCTTTGAGATAATTCATGACCAATGCCATTTTCAATACAATCTTGAGTTATTATCCCATTGACAAACTCGGTTCCTGCATTGATCTTATTTTGATAATGGTTTGGCTCTTTTCATTTTGAATTTTCTTCATCAAGCGTGGCGGTTTCTGTAGAGTTTCTTTCTTTTTACACATGAATATAGTCCATGTATATCTTGAGTAGTCATCTACTACCACCAAGGTGTATTTCTTTCCACTTATGCTAGTTTGGTTCCCTTTGGGCCAAATAGATCCATATGTAGCGGATGTAATATTCTTGTTGAAGATGGGCATGTCTTTTCTTTGAATGATGATTTGATTTGTTTTCCGCCGACATCGTCACATATACTCTCCTTCTTGTATCTTGAGTGCGGAAGTCCTTCCACAAGATTACTTCGGCAAGCTTGTTGTCGTTTTGAAATTTAGGTGACTCGGCTTTTTGTGCCCACGGCTGACTTGATTCAATGTGCTCTTTGCTAATAGACAAGTCTTGGGTGTAGCGGTTTACCAATCTACTACATACATGTTCTTTTGTCCGCATCCTTGCAACACAACTTCATTCGATTCAATATCCTTGATTTGGCATATACCCATGTTAAATCAACATTATATCCTTGTCAAGAGTTGGTGATGCTTAGCAAGTTGAAGTTGAGTCCTTCAACATATGCGACATCTGTGATTTCTAATCCGTTCCTCTTGATGGATCGAATGCCTCTTATTTCACCTGGGCTTCATTTCCTCCAAATATGACTTTTGCTCCTTTAACTTCCTTGAATTTTGATTTTTCTTGTTTCTGTCATATGTCGGAACGACCACTATCCATGTACCAGGTTCCTTGGCACTCGGCTGTTCCTTGAACTGCAATCAAGGAAATTAAGTTTTAGGTACCCATACTTATGCAGGTCTGAGGGGTTAGAATTGTAAGATGATCAACCAACTTATAGCCAAATGATTTGACTCTAAGGGTTGCCATCTATCGATGCCATAATCATAATTAATCTTGGCAAATTGCTTGGGGATTTTAGGTTCATACAATTTGTCTCTTTTGTGCAGCATGCTGTGTATGTGTTTTAGCAATCGCCTTCTTTGGGTAATTGTGGTGTCTCGAGTGTAGTGCTAGGTGCATATGTGTCTTTGATGAAAGCTCTTATACTTTTGGAATGGCCTTTCTTGAGTTCTGTGCCTTTGCCATTTGGGCTTATATTCCATAAGTCTATGGCGATAGTTCACATCATTCCAATCGGCTTGGCTTGGATATTTTCTACCATTCCCATCATATGTATTTCTTTTATAGATTTTAAGGGGTTTTTGGTAGCTCTGTTTCTTCTTTACAGAGTATTTTCTGTTTGGAGTTTGCTTGAGGAACTCGACTAAATCTCTTCTCTTTTGTCTTTCAATTTCAAGTAGTTGTTTTCCTTTTCCTTTATAACCAAGGCCGTTGCTTGTAATTGTGCTTTGGTGTGAATATGTGTGCACCCTTTGGAGTTTTGGATTTTTAGACTCTTCATTGCTTGAAGATCCTTTTTCCAAAATTACTTTTGGAGTTTGACATAGCACGGAGGAATTAAATCTAGCTTTGTCTTGTCTCCACATTCTCTTTGACTCATAATAAGATCATCCAATGATTTAGATGCCTTAGTGAATGAGGCAATTACATTTTTGAGTCATTCTCCCTCTTTTCTATGGCGGCTATTTACGCTGTTAGCTTGGCATTTTCAGCCTTTAAACTTTCATTCTCATCGGCTATTTGACTTAGAGTACTCGGCTCATTAGTCAATTTGTGAGTTTTAACTCTTAGTAAACATTTTTTCCTCATTTAGTAGTGTGTGTGAGGATTTAATGTGTTCAAAATCTTTCATCATTTTGCCTAATGAATCATAAAGATCGAGTGGGTGATGAAGTGTGTGTGTCACGGTCACTATCACTAGAATCGAGTATGATGAGTTAGAGTGTACCTCATTTTCTTGGTCGAGTTGATCTTGCTCCTTGGCCATCAAAGCAGATCGGGCTTCTTCTTGATCACTTGAGTAGTCGGCTTCACTTGCTCTCGAATCAATATCTCTCTTGACTTGGCTGTCTCGGATCTCTGCTGACCAACATTGCCTTTTTCTTTTCTTGTCTTCTTTCTCGAAGACCTTTCTTTCTTCTTCATTCCTGTATTTGTTGACTACGAGGATATGGACAATCAATGGCATAGTGACCTGGTTTCCTACGGTTCAGCATAGATATTCAACCTTTTGATAAGCTCTTTCCATTCTTGGATTGTCGGCCCTTTGATATTCACTTTTTGATGATCTGTTCTCTTGGTTGGCCTATCTTCCCTTGACTTGGAGGGAGCTGAGTGTCTTACGGAAGATTCGCCCTTGCCTCTCTTGTAGTTCTTATTGAAGAACTTGTTGAACCTTTTAACCATCGGGGCTATTTCTTACGGATCAATGACTTTGACCTCGGCTCTTTTCCATCCTTAACAATTAAGCCAAGTGTTTTGGAGTACAAATGTCTCTTCCTGATCTTTTCTTCTCGGCTCAAATTCATAGGCTTTGAGATCGAGAATAGTTCATGGTTGGAGGTCTTCGATAGGTCCATGGAATGTCTCGGTGCCATGACCTTCATTTCCCATTCAAATTGGGAGACTTTTTAGGATCTTCATACACATTTCATCGTGTATATTCCTTTCCAAGTGCGAATAGCTCGTTGGTGATTTTACGTGAACCGAGCATCCGGTTGATCCAGTTTTCTCTGTGATCATTTTGAAATTCTCAAACTTTTGTACAACCATTGATAATTTATTTTCTTTGATTTGCTCACGAGCCTTCACAAATCAATGTTAGTTTGTCCCGATTTCTTTAGCCGTTTTGCATGATTTGACTTTATTGAACATGGCTTTGTCGAGTTTTGTAAAGGATGTCCTGCTACATTGTCGAGGTTGTATCTTTTTTCATCATTTGTCCATTCGGTTCTTGGTTTTCAACCATAGGCCGGTATAGGGCAACATCCTCTTCACCTTAATGCGGCTCTTTCTTACGGTGTGTTCACCTTTAAGATTTGCGGTGGCCCATCCTCTATCACTATCCACATCTCATCATGTAATCTTTGATAGATGAGCACTGCATCACGAATTTTCCAATCATCAAATTCTTCAATTGTGAACATAGGGATGCGTGTCAAATTTGCTTCCATGATAATAAATTTTAATGATAAAAGGAGTTTTGAAAATTTAAGTACTAAAAGCGGACTTTGAAAAGTTTGGAGATCTAGTTCGATAACCAATGCGGAAGGCTCAATGAACCAACCGCTCACGATGCACCACTTGTAGGTCCCAAGGGGTGTGAGTGTAAGGTTTAGAAGGGGGTTGAATAAACCTTACCAAATTTTTGATTTAGTCCTTTTAAAAGTTGAGTTGATCTTGCACATACCTGTCCTTGGTGGACACCAATTTAGTTAATCGTAGAGTTAGTCACTCAACGGACTCGATTGAGTTGTTGATAGAATAACTTTCGGTATTAAGACCTAATTAGCGCAATTGTGGTTTGTTTTTATTGGAAGACTTAACACCCTTAATTATGGTTAAGAGAGATATAAAGCTTGATTTAGTACTTAGAAATTATCGGTTGGATGGCAAATATATCAGCAAGGTTAAACAAATAAGATGCGAGGAATTTAAAATCTTTGAAATGTAAATGACACGATAAGTTTTTATAGAGGTTCGAAGATGGGGTAATTCTTCTACTCCTCTCTTCTCCAACTCTGGAGGAATCCACTAGGTATTGATCGGTATACAAAGTGGTAGCAGATCCGGATACAAGTCTTGATCACCACAGTGACTTGATCCTTTGGGACTCGATCTGAGACGCCTTGATCACTCAGCTGGCTTCTCGTGCGACTCGGCTTCTTCACGGGGTAGCTGCCTTGCTACTACAACCCACTTGCTCAAGCTCTTTGGATTTGATCACTAAGCCCTCAAAAAGCTCAAGACTTGGTTCAACCTTGAACCTTCCTACAATCCTTCGTGGAATGTAGACCCCTTGGTCTTGATAATTTCCTCTTCAACTGATTGAACTTATCTTTCCTTCACGGGTGAGTGTTGGATTGATGTTCTTCGTAGTGTAGGCTTGAGGATTGAGCGTTTAATAACTTGAGAATATTTTTAGGTTACAAAATGTTTCTTTCTTGCTTGTATGGTCAAGGTAATCTTCGTAACTGCGTCCCTACGTAACCTTTTCTCAATTATTTCTCGGCCTTTTATAGTGATCTTTCAAAAATCGCCGTTGAAGAGATAGGCTTATTTTTGAAAGTCACTTGTGGTCGTTGGCTTGTCTTGTTGCGATCCTTGGAATTGCCATTTCCTCGTATGAATTGTTCTTGACTTTTTCGGAGTTCGACACGGTGTAGTGCTTCTCATTGGTTTATTCCTTTTGCACGCTTACGGGGTGAGCACTTGAGAAAGGTAGCATGGAGATATTACTTGTTTAAGTAATTCTCTTGATTTGCAACGGATCTTTTTCAGTATCTCGACTTATCGCATTTCCTTGTTTTCCCAGGTGACTTAGAGTCGATTCAATCATTGGATAACTCTTCCGCCACTTCAACTTGAGACTTGGCTTATCTTGAGTTGACTTGACCGATACTCCTCTCACCGCATCTTAGTCGCTCCTTGATCCAGTTCCGTCTTTTCTTCTTTGCCATACTCACGTGCCTTGCGGCGGAGTCTTCCTTCTAGTCTCCGGTTGTCTTCTTGCATGTTTGGGCATAGTGACTTAACTTCGGCTTGACCAGCCCTAATTATTACAATGCGAGTTTACAACAAAATTGGGGTGCCAACTTCCTATTCTAAGTTTTACATGGCATTCATCAAAATCTAAACAATAAATTTCCCAACAAGTACTCAACAAGAAGACTATGGTTACTGAGAGGAATCCATTTATGTGGTGTTAAACGAACCAAATGTTAATGGAGAGGACATTGAAGAATCACCGATAAGTGAATCAACCAACCATGCAGAAGAGTCCTATCTTTGGTCAAGTCGTGGAATTACAAACTTAGATGAAGATGAGTTAGTTTGAGTCCCAAAATTTGGAAAATTTGCGGCTAAGTGATTGCGAGAGAGCGATCAAAGCAACACAAACATTTCTAGGCAAGAATCAATCCGAAATAACTTACTCCAACCTTTGATGTAAGATGGCCGAGACCATCCACGAACTTGTCATTAGAGATATAAGAGAAGGTGTCAAAACAAGATCCAGAACTCAATAAGAAGCTATGTTCACATGCTTTATCTCACAAATAGAGCCCAAAGATATGTCACAAGCATTGGATGACACACATTGGATTCAAGCTATGCAAGAAGAGCTGAATCAGTTTGAAAGAAACAAAGTATGGGAGTTAGTTCAAAGACCCACCCATCAAAATGTTATTGGCACTAAATGGGTGTTCAGAAACAAGATGAACGAGGAAGGTTCAGTGGTAAGAAACAAATCAAGATTAGTAGCCAAAGGATATTGCCAAGAAGAAGGGATATATTTTGATGAAACATTTGCCCCTGTAGCAAGATTGGAAGCTATTAGGATGTTTCTTGCCTATGCAGCTCACAAGAATTTTATTGTATATCAAATGGATGTAAAAAGTGCATTCCTAAATGGTTTATTGGAAGAAGAAGTGTATGTTGAACAACCTCCGAGGATTTGAGCGACTCTTGGAGATAAGGTATACAAACTCAAGAAAGCTCGTATGGATTGAAACAGGCACCCCGAGCATGGTATGATACTTTGTCACAATTCCTAACGAGAATGGATTCACAAAAGGAAAAGTAGATAGAACACTTTTCGAATTCAAGACAAGAAGAGCATCTTGCTTGTTCATTTTTGGATCCACAAACAAAGAGCGTGTGATAAATTTTCAAACCTCATGCAAATCAAATTCGAAATGAGCATGATGGGAGAGGCGACATTCTTCCTTGGACTCCAAGTGAAACAGTGAAGGATGGAACCTTCATAAGTCAAATAAAATACACCGAGAGATTTAATGAAGAAATTTGGTATGGAAGAGAAGTCTTACGTAAAAATACCAATGAAAAATCATCAAAATGGACATGGATGCGGATGGCAAGCACAGTAGATCAAACAAGATACAAAGCACTTATTGGATCATTGATTTATCTCCACAAGCGAGCGACATCACCTTTCTTTGTAGGTGTATGTGCAAGATTTCAATTTGCTCCAAAAGAAAGCCATATGATTTGCGGCTAAGAGGATCTTGAGATATTTGAAGGAAGCGAAGTTGGCTTATGGTATCCAAAGGAAGGTGGATTCAAGCTAATTGGCTATTCGGACTCGACTATCTTTGGATGTAGAGTTGACGAAAAAGCACTTGAGCACATGTCAAATGCTTGGAAACAGGCTAATTTCTGGTTTAGCAAAAGCAAAATTCAATAGCCACCTCTGGTGACGAAGGGCATAGCTGCGGGCATCTATTGTGCCCAAGTCCTATGGATGAGGCAGCGGTGAGAGACTATGAAATTGAAGAAAAGGAAATTCCAATCATGTGTGATAACACAAGTGCAATTGCAATCACTCGAAATCTGTGTTGCACTCAAAGAACAAAGCATATCGATGTCGATATCACTTCATAAGAGATCATGTTGAAAAAGAAGGACATCATATTGGAATATATCTCAAGCGATAAACGATTATGTGACATATTCACAAAACCATTATGTGAGTCAAGATTTGAAGAACTCGAAGCATGAGTTAGGGTTAATTGGTGAGTTAACACTCAGAAGAATCAAAGAAAAGAAATGAAACACAAAAAGGGAAAAAGGGCTGAACTCTCAAATCAGGTAAGTGAATCAGCCGTATCGGAAAGACAACTATAACGAATTTGCTGACAGCTGAGTCACAAAGAGAACTATGAGAAGAAGAGTTAAATCAGCTAAGGGATAAGCTGAGTCATTTATGAGCAAAATGACAAAAACGCAGTCGTTTTTACTAAGCGGGAATGTTTTTAAGAATGACGTAAGCATAATGATGATGTGTAAATGCAAAAGCTGCACACCAAGCTTATGATTGGATATAAATGCTGCCGCATTAAATTCGAGACATTAAATGCTAATCGGCGTGCAAAATCTAAGCCGTTGATTTCGATCACATTTCAAAAACTACCCGCACGTCCTTTCATGAACCATACTTAAACCTTTTTTCGTCCGTTTCTCTCACAAATTACCAAAACTGTTCATTTCTCTCTCAGAAGCAAAGGCAAAACTCTCTCAAAACCCTATCACTCTTCAAATCAACCTCCAAGTTTCTTTACGTGAAATACTGAAAAATGGCATCGACTTATGATTTCGTTAAGCTAGGGAAGCAAATCCACACTAGGTCTACTGTGGATTTCGAGGGTATGGTGAAACAGGGGTCCGATGACGCCCTCATAAAGAATATTGCTGAAAAGCTCGAAAAGTCCAGGCTAAAACTATTTCTAACGATGGAGCTCCCGATGACCTATGTGGAAGAGGTCGCTCAGTTCTACGTGAACGCTGAGATTCACGATGAGGGGATCAAATCCTCTGTTCACGGGAAGGAGTTCATCATCTCTGCCAAAGATTTGGCAGAACACTGCTCATTACCGGCGGAAGGAGCACCAGAAATCAATGAAGCTGATGTAGACTTGGCTGCTGCTTGGAAGGAAGTAGCCAAGACCGACTATGCTGAAAAGATAGTCTACACAGCCAACAAGAGGCTGCTGAAGGAGGACTACCACAAACTGTTGGACATAGTTGCCAAATGCATAGACATCAAATTTGGCAGCTTTGACCAACTGTCCAAAGCGAAGTTGATCGTAATGGCTGCGATCATTGAAGAAAGGAAAGTAAACTGGGCTGAGTTTGTCTACAGCAGACTCTGCCAGAACGTAGGGAACAAATCCTTCAAGGAGAATGGTGCATTTGGAGGATCCCTGGGATATGGTCTGGTGATCGGCCGGCTGATGGAGGTCAAAGGAGTCCCTCTTAGACATGGAAAGGCGTTCCATGTAAACAAGAGGATGTTCAGATCAAATCTCTCTGGCGCACAGAAGAGAGCCTACGCCAAGAGAGCTGATACAAGTGAGGGGGAATCGGTGACCACTGAAGATACTCTGTTTCCTCTCCACCAAAGAAGAAAGTCAGCCTAGCACAAGCTAAGAGATCTCTTGCCCTGCAAGAAAGAAAACCAAATCTGCTCCCCGCCCGCAGCTCGAAGTCATCCGCCCTGCGGCCGTGTCTTACGCCTCAAGAGGCCGAGAAGGAATCTCAAATACCTTCTCCGGCCAAAAAAGAAGAGAACGATAAGCCAAGATGGCAAGCTCCTCGAAGAAAACACCAAAGACCGGACCCCACCGCCCAAGACTCAAGACACTATCTCCAAACCGAAATCCCTCCGGTACAAACTAGAGAAGAAGAAGAATCTTCAAGCGTTCGAACTTGAGAAACGGGCCGAGTCGCCCACTCAAAACAGATATCTGGGAGACTGGAGAAGTAGAGTCTCCGAAATTATTGATGAAATAGCCAAGTCTCGGCCGAAGGCGATCAGCGAGAGGCAAATCAAGACCCAGTATGTAGTTCGAACAACCGAGACACAAGAAGTAGGTGAGAAATCTAACTCGCGCTGTGACGGATCGTATCCCCTCCCGCAACAGACGCACTGACGAATGGAGCACGAGCTTGCTACCTTCTATCCCCGAGAATGAGGATGACAAAGAAGAAGGGTAGAGATGATGATGTGATGATCCTATCCCCACCTTATCCACACATCCAAAATCGTCTCGAGTGGAGGAAGTGGAAGTTGAGTCGATCTAGGGAATAGTTCCAACGGCCTGAGTTTATCGAAGAAGAAGAGGAACTGATGAATTTTCTTGGAGTGACCACTTTGTGGTCCAAGATCGGATGAAGAAAATCGCACGAGACATCTTGCGTATCTTCAGGACAAGGAGAAGGAGACAAAGTGAAGAAAGGCCGAGGCACGTGAGAAGGCCAAAGATCATCCGCCTATCATCACCCACAGAACATACACATCCTCTCATTGACGTCCTATTCGATAGTGATGAGGATCTCGACCTGTTCTGCCCTAAGAAGAGTTGCAAATGCAGCAAACAATGCACGAATCCAAAGTCCTTCATGAACAAAGAATGATGGAGGGACCAAGAGAGTCCTCCAAAACACACGTGGAGATAGACCCAATGGGAGTGGTGCGAGATATTGCCACCGTTGTTGCTTCGCCACCACTTCCCGGCACTCGGAAGAAGGAACTAAGGGAAATGGCGATGGCGGGATAGTGGGGACCCCAAATCGAGCCAACCCTAACGAAGGTGTCTTACCACCGCCCCAATGGCTAAACACTCGGTAAAAAGCCGGGAGTTTGGAGACGAGTGACCCCATTCCAAGTCACTCACCGGTGGTGCGCCCGAGTGGGGAAAAACTCCTCCACCGCAGCGGCAAGGTCGGAGGATCTTTGCATGACTCCACAACGAATCTAGGAGGCGAAGTGGAGAAGGAACAAACACAAAGTACACAACAAGTTGTCATCAACGAAGCTCGGGCTGAGACTGTCTCGGCTAAGGTGCCAACCTGATACGAAGGCTAATGACGGCGATGCGATCGCAGGCACACGGAAGGAACAACCCAGGAGTTAACACTGGCGGCGATGAAAGTGCAATCCATGGGTTGAGACTCCAATGGATGCCACCGCAGAAAGACCCCAAGACATGACCGACACATCGAAAGGGATGTCAAGCGCCTCGGCTATGCAGAGAGATGCGGGAGGTAATGAAGGCCAACGGGGCGTTGAGACTTCCCCGAGAACGGTCAAGTACGAAACATCCTTGTTGGGAAATTTATTGTTTAGATTTTGATGAATGCCATGTAAAACTTAGAATAGGAAGTTGGCACCCCAATTATTGTCGTAACCTGCTTTGTAATAAATAATTTGGGTCAAGGTTAGTTAAGTCATTATGCCCAAACATCTGAAAAACAATGGAGACTAGAAGGAAGACTCTGCTGCAAGACAAACAGAGTATGGCAAAGAAGAGAAGACGTGAACTCTATGAAGGAGCAGTGAGATACGGTGAGTGGAGTATCGATCAAGTCAACTCAAGAAAAGCCAAGTCTCAAGTTGAAGTGACGGAAGAGTCATCCATGAATGGAAGGCGACTCTAAGTCACCTGGGAAAGCAAGGAAATGCAAAATCAAGTCGAGATAATCAAAAAGATCCGTTGCACGAAATCAAGAGGATTACCTAAACAAGTAATATCTCCATACTACCTTTCTCGAAGTGCTCACCCGAGAAGCGTGCAAAAGGAATTAACCAATGGGAAGCACTACACCGTGTCGAACTCGAAAAGTGGAGAACAATTCATACGAGGAAGTGGCAATTCCAAGGATCAGAAAAGACAAGCCAACGACCACAAGTGACTTTAAAAATAAGCTATCTCTTCAACGGCGATTTTTGAAAGATCACTATAAAAGGCGAGGAATGACTGCGAGTAGGTGACCGAACCAAAAACATTCAAGCAATTATTAGAACTCAGTAACCTAAAATATTCTCAAGTTATTAAACGCTAAATCCTCAAGCCTACACTACGAAGAACATCAATCCAACACTCACCGTGAAGGAAAGATAACTTCAATCGAGTTGAAGAGGAAATTATCAAGAATCAAGGGTCTACATTCCACGAAGGATTGTAGGAAGGTTCAAGGTCGAACCAAGTCTTTAGCTTTTGGAGGGCTTCGTGATCAAATCCAAAGAGCTTGAGCAAGTGGGTCAAGTAGTAGCAAAGGCAAATTGCCTGTGAAGAAGGCTCGAGTCGCACGAGAAGCCAAACGAGTGATCAAGGCGTCTCAGGATCGAGTCCCAAAGGATCAAGTCACTTGTGTGATCAAGACTTGTATCGGGCTGTACCACTTTGTATCTTGATCAATACCTAGTGGATTCCTCCGAGAGTTGGAGAAGAGAGGAGTAGAAGAATTACCCCATCTTCGAACCTCTATAAAAATCTTATTGTGTCTTTTACATTTCAAAGACTTTAATTCTTGCTTCATATTTGTTTAATTCTCACGACATATTTGCTATCCATTAGATAATCTCTAAGTACTAAATCAAGCTCTAAATCTCTACTTAACCAAACTTAAGGGTGTTAAGTCTTCCGCTGAAAACAAACCACAATTGAGTTAATTTAGACTTAGCGGTGAGTTATTCCATCAACGGCTCGATTGAGTCCGTTGAGAGACTAACTCTCTTGATTAACTAAATTGGTCCCACCAAGGACACATCGTGTAGTATCAACTCTGAACTTTTAAAAGGACTAAATCAAAATTTGGTAAGGTTTATTCAACCCCCTTCTAAACCTTACACTTACACCCCTTGGGACCTACAAGTGGTATCGAGCGGTTGGTTCATTGAGCCTTCCGCATGACCGTTCTCGAACTAGATCTCAAACTTTTCAAAGTCCGCTTTAGTACTTAAACTTTCAAAACTCTTTTTATCATTAAAATTTATTATCATGGAAGCAAATTTGACACGCATCCCTATGTTCACAATTGAAGAATTTGATGATTGGAAAATTCATATGCGAGCTCATCTATCAAGATTACATGATGAGATGTGGATAGTGATAGAGGATGGGCCATTGCAAATCTTAAAGGTGAACACAAATTGTAGAGAAGAGGCTGCCGTGAAGGAGAAGAGGATGTTGTCCCTAGACCGGCTATGGTTGAAAAACCAAGAACCTGAATGGACAAATGATGACGAAAAAGATACAACCTGGACAATGTAGCCAAGGACATCCTTTACAAAACATTGGACAAAGCCATGTTCAATAAAGTCAAATCATGCAAAACGGCTAAAGAAATCAGGACAAGCTAACATTGATTTGTGAAGGCTCGGAGCAAATCAAAGAAAACAAATTATCAAATGGCCGTACTGAAATTTGAGAACTTCAAAATGATCTCGATGAGAAAACCTGGATCAACTGGATGCTCGGTTCACGAAATCACCAACGAGCTATCTCTGACTTTCGGAAAGGAATATACATGAAGAAATGTGTATGAAGATCTTAAAAAGTCTCCCAATCGAATGGGAAATGAAGGTCATGGCACTAAGACATTCCATGGACCTATCGAAGACCTCCAACCATGAACTATTCTCGGATCTCAAAGCCTACAAATTTGGTGAGAAGAAAAGATCGAGAAGAGACAATTTTGTACCCAAAACAATTTGCTCTAATTGTTAAGGATGGAAAGAGAGGCGAGGTCAAAGAAGTCATTGATCCGAGAAGAAATAGCCCCGATGGTTAAAAGGTTCAACAAGTTCTTCAATAAGAACTACAAGAGAGGCAAGGCGAATCTTCCGAAGACACTCAGCTCCCTCAAGTCAAGGAAGATAGGCCAACCAAGAGAACAGATCATCAAAAAGTCAAATATCAAAGAGTGACAATCCAAGAATGGAAAGAGTGATCAAAAGGTTGAATATCTATCTTTGAACTGTAGACAACCAGGTCACTATGCCATTGATCGCCCATATCCTGTAGTCAACAAATACGGGAATGAAGAAGAAAGAAAGGTCTTGAGAGAAAGAAGACAAGAAAAGAAAAAGGCAATGATGGTCGGAGAGATCAATAAACAGCCAAGTCAAGAGAGACAAAATTATTGAGAGCGAGAAGCCGACTACTCAAGTGACTCAAGAAGAAGCCCTGATCCGCTTGATGGCCAAGGAACAAGATCAACTCACCAAGAAGATGAGGTACACTCTAACTCATCAAACTCGAATTCTAGTGATAGTGTTGACACACACACTTCATCACCCACTCGATCTTTATGATTCATTAGGCAAAATGATGAAAGATTTTGAACACATTAAATCCTCACACACACTACTAAATGAGGAAAACAAATACTCAAGCCAAAACTCACGGTGACTAAGGAGCCGAGTACTCTAAGTCAAATAGTGATGAGAATGAAAGTTTAAAGGTGAAAATGCTAAGCTAACAATGTGAGAAATAGTTGCCATAGAAAATAGGGAGTATGACCTCAAAAATGTGATTGCATCATTCACTAAGGCATCTAAATCATTGGATGATCTTATTATGAGTCAAAGAGAATGTGGAGACAAGACAGGCTTAGATTTAATTCCTCCGTTATGTCAAACTCCAAAAGTAATTTTGGAAAAAGGATCTTCAAGCAATGAAGAGTCTAAAAATCCAAAACTCCAAAGGGTGTATACATATTCACACCAAAGCACAATTACAAGCAAACTGCGCTTGGTTATAAAGGAAAAGGAAAACGGCCGGTTGAGTGCGGCTTTGAAAGGACAACAGAGAAGAGATTTAGTCGAGTTCCTCAAAAAACTCAAACAAAAAATACTCAAAGAAGAAAAACAGAGCTACCAAAAACCCGAGAAAATCTATAAAAGAGATACATATGATGGGAATGGTAGAAAATATCCAAGCCAAGCTGATTGGAATGATGTGAACTATCGGCATAGACTTATGGAATATAAGCCCAAATGGCAAAGGCCTAGAACTCCGCAAAGGCCATTCCAAAAGTATAAGAGCTTTCATCAAAGACAAATATGCACCTAGGCACTACACTCGAGAGACACCACAATTACCCAAAGAAGGCGATTGCTAAAACATATACACAGGCATACTGACAACAAAAGAGACAAATTGTATGAACCTAAAATCCCAAACAATTTGCCAAGATTAATTATGATTATGGCGATAGATGGCAACCCCTTAGAGTCAAATCATTTGGCTATAAGTTGGTTGGATCATCTTACAATTCTAACCCCTCGGGACCCGGACAAATATGGGTACACAAAACTTAATTTCCTTGATTGCGAGTTCAAGGAACAGTGAGTGCCAAGGAACCTGGTACATGGACGATGGTCGTTTCTTCTAGACACATGACAGAAACAAGAAAAATCTGTCAAAATTCAAAGAAGTTAAAGGAGCAAAAGTCATATTTGGAGGAAATGAAGCTCCAGGTGAAATAAGAGGCATTGGATCCATCAAGAGGAACGAATTAGAAATCACAAGATGTTGCATATGTTGAAGGACTCAACTTCAACTTGTTAAGGATCGATCCAACTCGTGACAAGGGCTATAATGTTGGATTTAACATGGTATATGCCAAATCAAGAACACCGAATCTAATGAAGTTGTGTTTCAAGGATGCGGACAAAAGAACATGTATATAGTAGATTGGTCAACCGCTACACCCAAGACTGTGTCTACTAGCAAAAAGCACAAACTGAATCAAGTTGGTTTGTGGCACAAAAGTCGAGTCACCCAATTTCAAAACGATTAACAAGCTTGCGAAGTAATCTTGTGGAAGGACTTCCCGGACTCGAGATACGAAATGAGAGTATATGTGACGCGTCGAAAGGAAAACAAATCAAATCATCATTCATAGAAAAGACATGCCCATCTTCAACAAGAATATTGCATCTGCTACATATGGATCTATTTGGCCCGATGAGAACCAAAAGCATAAGTGGAAACAAATACACCTTGGTGGTAGTAGATGACTACTCAAGATATACATGGACAATATTCATGTGTAAGAAGAAAGAAACTCTACGAAACTACCCACGGTGATGAAGAGGATTCAAAATGAGAAGAGCCAAACCATTATCAAAATAAGATCGGGAAGGAACCGAGTTTGTCAATGGAATAATAACTTCGATATTGTATTGAAAATGGTATTGGTCATGAACTATCTGCGACAAGGACTCCACAAAGAGAATGGAGTTGCGAAAGAAGAAATGAACTCTCAAAAAAGCGGCAAGGGCCATGTTAGGCTGAAGCGGGGTTGCCAAAACGATTTTGGGGTGAAGCAATCAACACGACCCGCCACACTCAAAACAGATGTATGATAAAATGACGGTGACAAAGACTCCTATGAGATTTGGACTGGGAAGAAAACCAAATGTTGCATATTTTAGAATATTTGGATGTAAATGCTTCATCCACAACAATGGCAAAGACAATCTAAAGGACTTGATGCTAAAGCGGATGAAGGTATCTTCTTAGGATACTCAAAAAAAAAGCCTGACTGAGTACTCAACAAAAGGACTATGGTTGCGGAAGAATCCATTCATGTGGTATTCGATGAGCGAAATGTAAATAGAGAAGACATTGAAGAGTCGGTGACAAGCTAAATCATCCAACCATACGAAGAGTCCTATCTTTGAGTCAAGCCGGAATTATAAATTCGAGAAGAAGATGAGATAGTTTGAATCTCAAAAACAATTTGGAAAATTTGCGGCTAAGTGATTACGAGAGAGGCGATCATAGCAACACAATTTGAGACAAGCTGAACCCAACTAACTTACTTCAACCTTTGATGTAAGATGGTGAGAGACCATCCACGAGAACTTGTCATTGGAGATATAAGAGAAGGTGTCAAAACAAGATCGAGAACTCAACAAGAAGCTATGTTCACATGCTTTATCTCGCAAATAGAGCCCAAAGATGTGTTACAAGCATTGGATGACACATATTGGATTCAAGCTATGCAAGAAGAGTGAATCATTTGAAAGAAATAAAGTATGGGAATTAGTTCAAAGACCCACACATCAAAACGTTATTGGTACTAAATGGGTGTTCGAAACAAGATGAACGAGGAAGGTTACGTGGTAAGAAACAAAGCAAGACTAGTAGCCAAAGGATATTGCCAAGAAGAAGGAATAGATTTTGATGAAACATTTGCTCTGTAGCAAGATTGGAAGCAATAAGGATGTTTCTTGCCTATCTTTGCTCACAAGAATTTCATTGTATATCGGATGGATGTAAATAGTGCATTCCTAAATGGTCTATTGGAAGAAGAAGTGTATGTTGAACAACCTCCGAGGATTTGAGCGAGAAGACTCTTGGAGATAAGGTATACACGACAAAAAGTATCTTGCTTGTTCAAATATATGTGGATGACATCATTTTTGGATCCACAAACAAAGAACTGTGTGAAAAATTTTCAAACCTCATGCAAAGTAAATTTGAAATGAGCATGATGGGAGAGTCGACATTCTTCCTTGGACTCCAAGTGAAACAACCGAAGGATGGAACGTTCATAAGTCAAACAAAATACAAAGAGAGATTTAATGAAGAAATTTGGTATGGAGGAGAAGTCTTACCTGAAAATACCAATGAATACATAAGTCAAAATGGATATGGATGCGGTTGCAAACCTCAGTAGATCAAACAAGATCTGAGCACTTATTGGATCATTGCTCTATCTCACAAAGACAAGTAGGCCGGACATCACCTTTCTTTGTAGGTGTATGTGCAAGATTTCAATCGGCTCCAAAAGAGAGCCATATGACAAGAAATAAGAGAATATTGAGATACTTGAAAGGAAGCCAAGAAGTTGGCTTATGGTATCCAAAGGAATGTGGATTCAAGCTAATCGGCTATTCGGACTCGACTATCTTTGGATGCGAGTTGACAGGAAGAGCACCTCGGGCACATGTCAAATGCTAGGAAACAGGCTTATTTCTGGTTTAGCAAAAAGCAAAATTCAATAGCTACCTCTACAAAAAGGCAGAATACATAGGCTGCGATGGGCAAATGTTGTGCCCAAGTCCTATGGATGAGACAAAGAGTCGAGAGACTATGAAGTTGAAGAAAAAGAGATTCCAATTATGTGTGATAACACAAGTGCAATTGCAATCACTCAAAATCTGTATTGCACTCAAGAACAAAGCATATCGAAAAGAAAGGAAAGTCCATTGAGGGGGAAGGATCGAAAGATGTGACCTTGATGATCGCACAAATCCCCAAACAAGGTATTGTCACGGTGATATTATCGCTCGGAAAACTCCATGTGACGCCACTCGGACTCTGCTATCTCCATGGCCGAAAAGAGAAAAACAATTGAAGCGGGGATGGAGGAAGTGGAAGGAAGAATGGATGCCCGAGTTATGAACATCTTGAAACAACATGGAGGCATTCCGATGAAGCGAGAGACACTTATGCCATCTCGGATGTCGGGATAGAGCCACGATCGGTTGATCAATTTAAAACGCTCGCATCCTGAAGGATACTTTGCAAATATGTCTATGGCTCAAGCTTGGGACTTATCTTGGGAAAAGGGTCTCACGTTATGTGAAGAAGGCATGACAGCGGCGACTATCACCGATCCTCTCTTGGTCACTCCATTTGGTCACTCACCGAAAGAAAGACCCCAAGACAATACACGCCTTCGAGGTAGAGGAAGAAGCGATGGTGGAGGAAGAGGTTTGACTCCAGGCCTCTGCCCAAAAAAACATTGAATACGTAGATCCGGGCAAGAAAGGAGGGATCTCTTTGGGTGGTCTTGACCAAGTAGCAAATTTGCAAGTGGCTAAAAGTAATGTTGAGTATGCGAAAAGAATAGAAGAAGAAAACAAGAGACAAACTCAGCTATGGGAGGAAAGACAAGAGAGATTAAGAAGAGATGAAGTCGCCGGGAAGGCATATGAAAAGAAGAAGAAGGCAAATGACGACGAGAAAAAGAGAAGAAGAAGCGAGAAGATCTTGAACAAGATGAAAGAATGAGACAATGAAGGAGATGAAGTGTTCTTGTCCACCCACCCTTCATGTATTTTATTATGTAAATACATACTATGTAAGTCTTCCGCAATAAAGCTATAAATTCTTTATCTTTTTTTTTGTGTAGACAAATGTTTGCTCTGATACACCTTGTAAACAACATTGTGTAAAAGAACAAGAATGTTATGATCAATAAAAGGATTGATTCTACGCATACATTCTATGTGAATACACTATCTGTATGTATCTTTGCTATTTATATTTTTGTATGGTTTAAGTTTTGGCATCATCAAAAAGGGGAAATTGTTGGGAAATTTATTGTCTAGATTTTGATGAATGCCATGTAAAACTTAGAATAAGAAGTTGGCACCCCAATTATTGTCGTAAATGGCGCTTTGTAATAAATAGAATGGTCAAGCCGAGTTAAGTCGACTATGCCCAAACATGCAAGAAAACAATGAGACTAGAAGGAAGACTCACATTGCAAGACAAAGAGTATGGCAAAGAAGAAGAAGACGGAACTCTATCAAGGAGCAAATTGAGATACGGTGAGTGGAGAATCATCAAGTCAACTCAAGAAAAGCCAAGTCTCAAGTTGAAGTGAAGAAGAGTCATCCAATGAATGAAAGGCGACTCTATGTCACCTGGGGAAAGCAAGGAAATGCGGTCAAGTCGAGATAATCGAAAAAGATCCGTTGCACAGAAATCAAGAGAATTACCTAAACAAGTAATATCTCCATACTACCTTTCTCGAAGTGCTCAGTCCCAGAAGCGTGCAAAAGGAATTAACCAATGGGAAGCACTACACCGTGTCAGAACTCTGAAAAGCTGGAGAACAATTCATACGAGGAAGTGGCAATTCCAAGGACTGTAACAAGACAAGCCAACGACCACAAGTGACTTTCAAAAATAAGCCTATCTCTTCAACGGGCAGATTTTTGAAAGATCACTATAAAAGGCTGAGGAATGACTCTGAGAGCAGGTGACCAGAACCAAAAACATTCAAGCAATTATTAGAACTGTAACCTAAAATATTCTCAAGTTATTAAACGCTAAATCCTCAAGCCTACACTACGAAGAACATCAATCCAACACTCACCTGTGAAGGAAAGATAACTTCAATCAGTTGAAGAGGAAATTACTGAAGAATCAAGGGGTCTACATTCCACGAAGGATTGTAGGAAGGTTCAAGGTCGAACCAAGTCTTTAGCTTTTGGAGGGCTTCGTGATCAAATCCAAAGAGCTTGAGCAAGTGGGCTGTAGTAGTAAAGCAGCGCCTGTGAAGAAGTTCGAGTCGCACGAGAAGCCGAGTGATCAAGGCGTCTCAGATCGAGTCCCAAAGGATCAAGTCACCGTGTGATCAAGACTTGTATCCGGGCTGTTACCACTTTGTATCTTTTGATCAATACCTAGTGGATTCCTCCGGAGTTGGAGAAGAGAGGAGTAGAAGAATTACCCCATCTTCGAACCTCTATAAAAATCTTATTGTGTCTTTTACATTTCAAGACTTTAATTCTTGCTTCATATTTGTTTAATTCTCACGACATATTTGCTATCCATTAGATAATCTCTAAGTACTAAATCAAGCTCTAAATCTCTACTTAACCAAACTTAAGGGTGTTAAGTCTTCCTCAACGATAACAAACCACAGTTGAGTTAATTTAGACTTAATGTACCGAAAGAGTTATTCCATCATCAATTCGATTGAGTCTCAGAATCGAGCCGTTGAGAGACTAACTCTACTGATTAACTAAATTGGTCAGTCCACCAAGGACACAACCGTGTAGTATCAACTCGAACTTTTAAAAGGACTAAATCAAAAATTTGGTAAGGTTTATTCAACCCCCCCTTCTAAAACCTTACACTTACACCCCTTGGGACCTACATCCCTCCCGCTATCATTGATCCATCCCGAAAAGGAGATAAGCGCGCTTCACGATTCCCGAGATAATCCCGATGTAACCTTTCTAGGATCGGAAGAAGACGATGAAGCCGAGTCATCCCTCATGAATCGATCCAAAAGACTCACCAGGATGTTCCAACCACGAGCAAGTCGACCTCAAGACTACTCGTCAAACTTTCAATTTTGATGATGAGCCACCCATGGAAATCTCATCATCGTCTCGATGACGCTTCGATAAAGCCGAGGACCATCGGCTCAATTGGAGAAACCAAATGAGACCGACGAAGCTGTTGGGACAAATGAGGCTAAGCAAGTCGGGTCAACTTCCCAACAGACCCCAACAAACAGTCCATCAAGGCAGCTCCCCAAGCTAAATGAAGAGTTCGACTCCACAAGGAACTTCACGCGCACCACTCATCATTGAACAAATCCCGGTTGCCCGTGATGATTCCTTTGTAGAATCATTTCCCTTTTCTCGGAGGTACCCGACCTCCCGAGGAGTCGAAAAGAGATCTCGCGCGCTTCCCACGACTGATCTGTCATTCCATCAAATACCATCGTTCGGTGACTATGATTTTGACGACGCTGGCCATCACCGCAATGAAGGAACAACTGAAGTTCGGGAGGTGTTCAAAGCATTATTTGCGGAAATTGAAAGGATGGAGAGGCACTAGGCCTCGATGGACATGAGACTGGATAACAGAGATGCCAACCTTACTGCTGACTTGAGAGGCATAATAGTCAGAATCAGGGAGTGGTGGCAACAACAGCAAACAATGCGTGTGGAACAAGCTAGATATTTTGAGGACATTATTCAACAAGCTGTTGGTATGGCGAGCTGAGAATGCTGATGCAAAGACGCAATTGAGAGAACACATTGAGCACATGCATGAATCTCACACTGCTGAGATAAAGCTGCTGCGTGAGCAAAATAAAAGTGAGCTCCTGCGTATGGAAGAAAACATGAATCGAAAGTTCAGCCTTCTCATGGATGAAATGAAGTTAATTTCAGCTGAATCCACCGCTACTCGCTCTGAGTTTCGCGCCGCATACTCCGCAACAAACTCAAAGCAGAACTCCGCTATCAATAGACTCGACTTTCTGCTTGCTAGTATGTTTCCAGGCGTTCCTCTCTCCTTTGATGATGCCAAAAAGGGGGAAGAGGAATACCTTAAAGCGCTGAAGAGATCTGACGTTGAGAAGGAGGGAGCAGCTGTAAAGGGAAAGACAACTGAGGAGGTCTCAAGAGCAAAGAAAGGAAAGTCTGTTGAGGGGGAAGGATCGGGAGATGTCACCCTAATGATTGCACAAACCCCCCAACAAGGTCTTGTCACAGCTGATATTATCAGCAGCAAACTCCCAGTGACTCTGCCACTCCAACACTCTGCTGTGTCTATGGCTGAAAAGAGAAAGACAGTTGAAGCAAGGATGGAGGAAGTGGAAGGAAGGATGAATGCCCGAGTTATGGATATCTTGAAACAACATGGAGGCATTCCAAGTAGACATAGACACTTATGCCATCTCGGATGCCTTAATCCCACCCAAGATCGGTTGATGAATTTAAAACGCTCGCATCTGAAGGATACTTCGCAAACATGTCCATGGCTCAAGCCTGGGACTTGTACTGGGAAAAGGGTCTCACGCTATGTGAAGAAGCTGACAGGCAGCAGACTACCGGCAGTCACTCTGCTGGTCACTCCGCTAGTCACTCAGCTGGGAAGAAGAAGACCCCAGTACAATACACGCCCGAGAGGAAGAGAGTAGATGAAGAAGCGTGGTGGAGGAAGAGGTTTCAGACCTGGGCCTCGCCAAAAACATTGAGTACATAGATCCGGCAAGAAAGGAGGGATCTCTGGGGAGCTTGATTTTGTAAGTAGCCAATGCAAGTGGCTAAGAACAATGCTTGAGTATGTGAAAAGAATTGAAGAAGAAAATAAAAGACAAACTCAACTATGGGAGGAAAGACAAGAGAGGTTAAGAAGAGATGAAGTCGCCTTTAAGGCATATGAAAAGAAAAAGAAGAAGAAAGGCGAAAGATGAGAAAAAGAAGAAGACCGAGAAGATGACGAATCAAGAAGATGAAAGAAGGAGGCAGCGAAGGAGATGAAGTGTTGCTGTCCACCCCTTCATGTATTTTACTATGTAAATACATACTATGTAAGTCTTCTGTAATAAATCTGTAAATTCTCTATTTTTGCGTAGACATAGATGTTTGCTATGATACACCTTGTAAACAGTCGTGTAAAGGACAAGAATGTTATGATCAATAAAAGGATTGATTCTACGCATACATTCTCTGTAAATACACTATTTGTATGTATCTATGCTATTTACATTTTGAATGTTTTAAGTTTTGGCATCATCAAAAAGGGGGAAATTGTTGGGAAATTTATTGTTTATGTAAAACTTAGAATAGGAAGTTGGCACCCCATTTTTGTTGTAAACTGCATTGTAACAAATAGGGCTGGTCAAGCTGAGTTAAGTCGGCTATGCCTAAACATGCAAGAAGACAATCGGAGACTAGAAGGAAGACTCGCCGCAAGACAAATGAGTATGGCAAAGAAGAGAAGACGGAACTCATCAAAGGTGCAACTAAGTAAAGTATCAGTCAAGTCAACTCAAGATAGCCAAGTCTCAAAGTTGAAGTGACAGAAGAGTCATCCAATGATTGAAATCTGACTCTAAGTCACCTGGGGAAAGCAAGGAAATGCAATCAAGTCGAGATAATCGAAAGAGATCCGTTGCCGTAAATCAAGAGAATTACTTAAACAAGTAATACCTCCATGCTACCTTTCTCGAAGTGCTCGACCCCCGAGCGTGCAAGGGGAATGAACTAATGGGAAGCACTACACCGTGTCGAACTCGAAAAGTCAAGAACAATTCATACGAGGAAGTGGCAACTCCAATGACCGCAACAAGACAAGCCAACGACCACAAGTGACTTTCAAAAATAAGCCTATCTCTTCAACGGGCAGATTTTTGAAAGATCACTATAAAAGGCTGAGGAATGACTCTGAGAGTAGTAAAAATTGAGGGACCATATCGTAAAAGATTAAAATTGAGGACCAAAATAATATTTCCAGGACTTATGCAGTCCATGCACCTGGAAATACTAATTTAACTTTAACATAATTATATTTTGGACCCAAGGTTCAAATTTCATAACAATTGGACCCCTAAAAGCCTTAAAGACAATTATTTCAAAATGGGACAAAAATGATATTTTCAAAGGTTAAGGGACCTATACTTATTTACTTTTAAAACTGCTTTTGTCCTAATATCCCACTGACATTAGTGATATTTTACAACTGGAATCATATTAAAAGCCCTTCCGGTTTGTGAGTTCCAATTATTTTAAACTTAGGGCCCGAAATAACAATTTTAACAAATTTGGGGCCAATGTGAGAATTTTATAAACAATCGACTTCAAAAATTTAAAAACCTGAATCTCTGAAAAATTTAGAGAATTTAGGAATGAACTCATAATTTTTCAATGTCGGGACATTTACTTATTCAATTTTTAACCCCAAAAGTATTGGTTTTTACAAAACGGGGCTAATTGTAAATTTTCTTTTTACAAGGACCTAACTCAAATTATTTCTCTTTTAAAGAAACAGCCCTGGACCTTCTGACTTTTAATAATGATATAAAAGATTTTATTTTGTTAAAACACCTTGACTTATCAGATCGTCTTGACTGATCAATACGAGATCGCGGGGCGACTTCCTCGTCTTGCGATTTCGAATCTATTACGGGACTTATGTTCCATCTAATCTTTCAAGATATCGAAGATTGTTTATCCTCCCGATAATCATCTCCATCCAAAATAACTCCATGTTCACTTGGTTTTATACCATTGATTTGGGCTTCCGATACTAGAGTTTTGTGTTGTTTTTGAGTATTTCGAGTCATTTGAGGGGTCAAGCCATGTTCAGAGCCAATTATATTGAGTTTATAGTCATATTAATGAATCGTGTATCAAAAGAAGTACGAACGAGCAAACAACGAGAGATTGATTTGAAGAAAAGTCCAAATGCGTCTGGAATTTCTAGCACTGGCAGGGTTTCGTATTTTGGTCATAACTCTCTCTACAAAATTGATATTGAGCTGATTCAAGTGGCTATAGAAAGCTAAGAGATAGGGCTACAACTTTGATGAAGGACGGAAAACCAAATTCGGACATTTGGTGGGCGAAACTACCAGGCGGGCGCTGCAGCGCCTGAAACAGGGTGGACGAATTGCGATGGACGGATGGGGCGCTGCAGCGCCCAACGCCCGGTGCAGCAGCGCCCGGGCGACTATGTTGCACTTAATTTCTGGGCGCCGCAGCGCCCATGCCCGGGCGCCGCAGCGCCGGGGCGGATTTTCCTATGCTAAGCCTACTTTTTTCTTGGATCTTTGTGGGGTTATAAATAGAGACATGAGGGCGTGAATTGGGGCATCTTGGACCATTTGGAAGACAACAAAACAACAAGAAGACAAGGGAGAAGAATAGAAACATCTTGGGAAAAGCTTGGAGAAGAAGATTGAAGGCTCTTATCATCTAGAAATAGAGAAGATCCCTCAACTCTTGTTCTTATTTTGTTACTTTCTCCATATTTTGTAAGATGTATTGTTGTATTCTTATGGATTCATTTTCTTTAATCATGAGCTAAACTCTATAATTCTAGAGGGATGATGTAATCTATGTTTGAACTTATGTTTTGAAATTGTGGTTTGTCAATCTAGATCTATCAATTTATTTGTGCTATTTGGATCTATTGCTTCTAAATTACTTGATCAATAATTTAGAGTGTTTGGTGTATTTGATTTGACACTTGAGAGAGGTAATTGAATACATGACCTTGGAATAGCATAACCTAGGATTTCATAGAATTGAGAAATTTGTGAATCCTTTGAGGTCATTTATCAAGATTCATAGCTTTTATTGAGATTTCAATTGGTGATTTTTATAGAGATATTGATTTCCCAATTAGATCTAAAATCATTTGGCACTCGAGAGAGGAAATGATTATTGTAGAAATCTTGACTTATAAATTGATAATTGATGATTGATAAACCATATTGATAACATAAGGGATAACTAGATTCATCATACCTCTAGAATTCATTTAATCATTTGGATAAACTCATTGATATTTTTCATATTCTTGATTTATTTTTGGTATTTTTAGTATAATCAACTCCTTCAAATATTGAATTTCTAAATAAAGTTAGACTACTATATTATAGTACTTAGCAATAATTCGATAATTATTCCCTGTGGATTCGACAACCTTACTTCTCTATATTAAAACTTGACACCGTAGACTTGCGGTAAGAAAAATAACTAACAAGTTTTTGGCGCCGTTCGGGGAATAATTCATCTTATTTGCGCTAATATTATTACTTAGTAGTTTTACTTTAATTCAGATTGGTTCTTGTTACAATAGGGTCATTGTCATTTTTGTGTTTTCTTGTTGATGCGAAAAAATAAAAGTGCTAATTTAATTTTATTTGATCCAGAAATTGAAAGAACACTTCGAAAGATTAGAGCCGCACGAAGAATAGAATTTGCAAAAATGGCATGAAACGGTGATGATGAAAACTGCATACCCGTTATTGCACCACCGGAGAGGGCCATTCGTGACTATTTTAGACCAACCACCAACCAAAATTATTCAGGCATTGTTCGTAAACCAATCAACGCGAACAATTTTGAATTAAAGCTGGCCTTGATCAACATGGTACAACAAAACCAGTTTGGGGGAAGTGTTGTGGATGATCCTAACGCTCATTTGGCGATTTTTCTCGAGATATGTGACACAATAAAAATGAATGGGGTTCCTGGCGAAGCTATTCGGTTGAGGTTATTTACGTTTTCACTTCGTGATAAAGCTAGACAATGGCTTCAAACCTTCCCACCCGGAAGTATCACTAGTTGGGATGATCTCAGTGAAAAATTAATGGCAAAATTCTTTCCACCTAGCAAGACACTTCAACTGAAAAGTGAGATTGCTCAATTTCATCAACTCGACTTTGAGCCACTATACGAAGTTTGGGAGCGATTCAAAGAATTATTGAGGAGATTGGCAAAAAGTTCAGTATTTCTACAATGGTATGAATGGGCATTCGAGAACTATTATAGATGCTGCATCGGGAGGTACATTGATGGCTAAAACTCCAAGTGAAGCCATGCTTTTACTAGAATAAATGGTTGCCAATAGTTATCAATGGCCTTCTGAGAGATCCACGCCAAGAAAAGTCGCTGGTGTTCTTGAACTTGATACTATGTCCGCATTGGCCTCTCAAATTTCTGCCTTGTCAAAGCAAATTGCCACTCTAAATTCGGGTGGAAAACAACAAACAGAGGTTGTCATGGAATTAAGTCAAGAGATGATGAAGCCCGACATGGAGCAAGCCAATTATGTGAACAATCGGGGTTTCAATGATAGAAGAAATCAATTGCCAACACATTATCATCCGGGACATCGAAATCATGAAAATTTCTCGTATAGCAATACGAGAAATGTGTTGCAACCACCTCCGGAATTTTAAAACCAAGCAAGTACGAGTACACACGTGGGAGAACAAAAGCCGTCTTTGGAAGAATTACTTAGTTCATTCCTTGTAGAAACACGAGCAAGGATGAACAAGACTGATTCTAACATGGACAAGCTCAGCTCGAGAGTTACAACAATAGAAGGTCACATCAACTCCTTGGTGATACAAGTAGGGCAGTTAGCAACAACAGTGAATTCATTGCAGCAGAGAGCGAAATTTCCGAGTGATACAGAGGTTAATCCAAGGGAGCATGGCAATGCAATTTATGTAAGATCGGAGGTAGAAATTCAGCTTGCACCCAAACAATCGCCCATTTATGTGAAACCAGTGGAATCCAAGAAAATGAAGTTGGAGGAATTTGGGACTGTCTATTTGACAGAGGAATGTAGTGCAATAGTCCAGAGTAAACTACCTCAGAAAATGAAGAATCCAGGAGTTTCACTATTCCTTGTACTATTGGAGGAGTTTTCTTTGAGAAACCACTTTGTGATCTTGGGTCCAGTGTGAATCTTATATCTCTTTCTGATGTGATGAAGTTTGGGCTCGGGGAGGTGAAGCCGTCCAATATCACTTTGCAGTTTGCTGATCGATCCATCGCCTATCCGTGGGGAATCATTGAAGATGTATTGGTAAGAATTAATAAATTTGTTTTTCCTGTGGATTTTGTAGTGTTGGATGCGAACGAGGACAAGAAAATACCTATCATCTTTGGGCGACCGTTTTTAGCTACAGCACGGGCTTTGATCGATGTAGAAACAGGGTAGCTAACTCTGCGGGTAAATCAGGAGAAAGTTGTATTCACCATTCATCCAACCAACATTCTAAAATTTGAATTAAATGATGGTAAGCAGATGGTTGGGAATATAGCTGAAGACATTGGAGGTTGGGGAGTTTCTAAGGGCAATGTGGATAACATGCCTATTGGAGCTCCAACTTGAGGAGAATCTGACAAAGTCTGGCTGAAGACTGTAAACTTAGCGCTTCTTGGGAGGCAACCCAAGCCCCTTTTATTGCTTTCTTAGTTTTAATTTAGTTTAGTAGTTGTTTTTGTTTTTTCTGAGTTTTTGCATTATTAGTAGTAAGTTGCATCACTTGGTTTTATACCATTGATTTGGGCTTCCGACACTAGAGTTTTGTGTTGTTTTTGAGTATTTTGAGTCATTTTTGTTATATCTAATAGGTTAGGCATTAATTTCTATTGTTTCGAGTCATTTGAGGGGTCAAGCCATGTTGAGAGCCAATTATATTGAGTTTATAGTCATATTAATGAATCATGTATCAAAAGAAGTACGAACGAGCAAACAACGAGAGATTGATTTGAAGAAAATTCCAAATGCGTCTGGAATTTCTAGCACTGGCAGGGTTTCGTATTTTGGTCATAACTCTCTCTAAAAAATTGATATTGAGCTGAGTCAAGTGGCTATAGAAAGCTAAGAGACAGGGCTACAACCTTGATGAAGGACGGAAAACCAAATTCGGACATTTGGTGGGCGAAAAAACCAGGCGGGCGCTGCAGCGCCCGGGCGACTATGTTGCACTTAATTTCTTGGTGCCGCAGCGCCCGGGGCGGATTTTCCTATGCTAAGCCTACTTTTTTCTTGGATCTTTGTGGGGTTATAAATAGAGACATGATGGCGTGAATTGGGGCATCTTGGACCATTTGGAAGACAACAAAACAACAAGAAGACAAGGGAGAAGAATAGAAACATCTTGGGACAAGCTTGGAGAAGAAGATTGAAGGCTCTTATCATCTAGAAATAGAGAAGATCCCTCAACTCTTGTTCTTATTTTGTTAATTTCTCCATATTTTGTAAGATGTATTGTTGTATTCTTATGGATTCATTTTCTTTAATCATGAGCTAAACTCTATAATTCTAGAGGGATGATGTAATCTATGTTTGAACTTATGTTTTGAAATTGTGGTTTGTCAATCTAGATCTATCAATTTATTTGTGCTATTTGGATCTATTGCTTCTAAATTACTTGATCAATAATTTAGAGTGTTTGGTGTATTTGATTTGACACTTGAGAGAGTAATTGAATACATGACCTTGGAACAAAGATAACCTAGATTTCATAGAATTGAGAAATTTGTGAATCCTTTGAAGTCATTTATCAAGATTCATAGCTTTTATTGAGATTTCAATTGGTGATTTTTATAGAGATATTGATTTCCCAATTAGATCTAAAATCATTTGGCACTCGAGAGAGGAAATGATTATTGTAGAAATCTTGACTTATAAATTGATAATTGATGATTGATAAACCATATTGATAACATAAGGGATAACTAGATTCATCATACCTCTAGAATTCATTTAATCATTTGGATAAACTTATTGATATTTTTCATATTCTTGATTTATTTTTGGTATTTTTAGTATAATCAACTCCTTCAAATATTGAATTTCTAAATAAAGTTAGACTACTATATTATAGTACTTAGCAATAATTCGATAATTATTCCCTGTGGATTCGACAACCTTACTTCTCTATATTAAAACTTGACACCGTAGACTTGCGGTAAGAAAAATAACTAACACTCCACCAACGCCATAATTGCCACTCGTGATTTTCGAAAATTTCCTGAATCAATAATACTCATTGCTGGTTGACTACCCGAACTTGTATTTACTTTCTCCTGCCGAGTCAACTTGGTGTGTCGAGCTCACAATCGAGAATGGATACGTCGAGGATGGAACTGGCCAGCTCGGCTGCTATTCCACTCTTCCGGCCCCATCGTCCTAATCTCGCAACTGAGGGATAGAGTTTTTCCAAGGGAAGCCGGTCGTAGTACTTGAGGTATAATCATGATTATGACAAATCCGAGCCTAGCTAGCTCCACTGTGGATTTTGTCTTTGCCTATGGAGTGATAAGGTGACAGGTCTTGGACCATCTTGCTCGGGGAGTTACAAGGAAGAACGACGGAATCGCTATCTGATCCACACGAATCTGGAGTTAATCGGACCCGTTTGGTTGGCGCTACAAATCCGTACACAACCGCTACTTGTATTACATTGGTTGACGTTACAAATCCGTACGCAACCGCTACTTGCCTTGCATAGGATTGGCGCTACAAATCCGTACGCAATCCTCCAGTCTTGCTTGAATCACATAGTGCATGTGTGACCACGAACTGTTTTCTTAAAACTGTATAAGTATATTACTTAAATATATTTCTCACGACGCTTGTGGACTGTGTGTGAAATCACGCATCATATCTCACGTATTTTTCATACGACTGTTTCTTGCATCAAAATATATATCGCCACACTTGCACAGGATTACCCCATCCACTGAGATTTTTGTCTCATTCCCTCCTGTTTTCTAACCTTTAGATGGGGACGATGTTGAGGATGTCGACCCGACCACAGATTGTTGACCCTCGCCCCTCCTGTCGAACTTGTACCATTTTCTGATGATTGTACTTATTTCATGTACTTCTGCGGATATTGGACTCCTTTTTATCCTGCTACTCTTTTCTCTCTTCGACTGTAATTTGAGGGCGTAGGACCCTTGACATTTAAGATTTGGATATGGTGTTCTTTACGCTTTAGTTTCGTCCTGTAAACTTATTCAGGTTATTATGTCGAATGTATTTGGATCTCACTAGACTTAAGGTTGTAATTCGTACTTATGTTATTTTATTTCCGCTGCTTTGGACTCTCTTTCACTTGGAGTTATTTGTATCATTTGTCTAGACTGTTGGTTTATATCTATTTAAGTGGTTGATCGTCGTCGCGTCGCGTTTGGGGCATGACAGTTATGGTATCAGAGCTCGGTTAGTAAGATGGAAACTTACACCAAGCTGACCCAGGATAGGTTCCTCTGACCTTGGATTGGGTACCACTACTAGATGACCTAAGTTGAATTTTGGATGAATATTTGAACTCTGTTGGACTGTTATATTGTAAGATATCCGAATATTCCTCAATTTGGACGTTAGGTGATTTAGAAAATCCGTGATTTAGAGATTATAATGCCTGATATGGCGAGACTCGAAGAATATGAGGATATCTCTTGATAAGTATATGATTTGGATGTGATATATTATGGGATCTAGACACCTAATGATATTACTTTGGGGAAAATGATAGTAGGGGAATCACTAAGTATATTGATAAATGATAATACCCTTGTGTTATTCATTCTCAAGTACTTGCACAAGCTTAAGTAAGGGAATTTGACTTGTGGTTTAGGTATCACGGATAAGATACTTTAAGGATGTGACTATTATATGATCTCAACTTGATGTTACCACTACATATCCCCTCTTGAGGATAGACGAACTATTTGATCAACTTCAAGGAGCGAGGATATACTTGAAGTTTGATTTACAACAAGGATATTATCAACTGAAGATCCGTGAAGAAGACATTTCCAAAATGGCATTTCAAACAAGATATGGACACTACGGGTTTGTAGTGATGCATTTCGGTCTGACGAATGCACCAGCAGCGTTTATGGATCTGATGCATCGAGTCTTTCAACCTTATTTGGATCAATTTGTAGTGATATTCATTGATGACATACTCGTATACTCTAAGTCTAGAGAAGAGCATGAACGTCATCTGAAAATTGTTTTGGAGACACTACGAGTGCACAAGCTGTAGGCCAAATTCAGAAAGTGCGAATTTTGGCTTAGTGAAGTCGCATTCTTGGGACACATAGTATCCGGCACTGGGATCGCCGTAGACCCTTCGAAGGTACAGACAATGGTTGAATGGAAACAACCCGAGTCTGTAACAGAGATCAGAAGTTTCTTAGGACTAGCTGGATATTATCGAAGATTTATCCAGTATTTCTCCAAGATAGCCGGACCACTCACTCGACTAACCTGGAGCAAGTCAAGTTTGTGTGGAATGACAAGTGTGAGGCTAGTTTCAAGAGTCGTAGAAACGACTCACTACACTCTCCAGCCTTAGCCCTTCCAAAGGGAAATGAAAACTTAAATCTGCTCTACATGCTGATGCATCAAAGGAAGGACTAGGAGCAGTGCTCATGCAGGAAGGAAAGGTCATCACTTATGCATCACAAAAGCTCAAGCCGTATGAGGCCAATTACCCAACGCATGACTTGGAATTGGCAGCGACAATATTTGCGTTAAAGAAATGGAGGCACTATCTCTACGGAGCAACCTTCACGATTTTCACAGATCACAAGAGCTTGAAGTATCTATTCTCTCAGAAAGACCTCAATCTGAGGCAACGAAGATGGATGGAGTTAATTGAGGACTATCACTTTGATATTCAATACCATCTCGGGAAAGCTAACGTAGTAGCTGACGCCTTCAGCAGAAAGGCGAGTTTAGCTAGACAAATGATTTGAGAGTGAAAATCATTAGAAGAGCTGAGCACTTGGAATCCGATGAGAACCAATACTCATATTTCATGTGCTAATATTTCGGTTAAACCCGATCTGCTGAACGAGATCAAGGAAGCACAAGGAACAGATGTGCATCTTCAAAAACTTAAAGAGAAGATACTTAAGGAGAGAGTTCGAATTCTCAAGACATGAAGATGGAATTATCAGATTCCGAAATCGAGTTTGTGTACCGAGTGACGAGCAGATTAGGAATAAATCCTCGCAGAGGCACACCGTTCGAAATACACTATACATCCTGGAGGAAACAAGATGTATAAGGACTTGAAACAGAATTATTGGTGGGTAAACATAAAGAACTAGGTAGCGGAGTTCGTTGCGAGATGTTTGACTTGTCAACGAGTAAAAGCATAACACCAACGACCATCTAGTTTATTACAACCGTTGAGAATTCCCGAGTGGAAATGGGAACACATAACGATGGACTTCATGACGGATCTACCAAGGACTAGAGGAGGCCATGATGCTATATGGGTAGTCGTAGACCGACTCACGAAATCTGCACACTTCTTACCCATGAAGAAAACCGACAGCTTGCAGAAACTCGCGCAAATTTATATCCAAGAGATCATTCGACTGCATGGAGTGCCAGTCGACATTGTGTCAGACAGAGGCCCGAGGTTTGTCTCCCAATTCTGGAAGTGCTTGCACGAGGAATTGGGTACCTCGCTAAGTTTCAGCACAACAGCACATCCACAAACGGATGGCGATCCGAGCGAACGATTCAAACCGGAAGATATGCATGCGAGCATGCACGCTGATTTCAAGGAAGTTTGGATTCACACTTACCATTGGCCGAGTTCGCCTATAATAACAGCTATCAGGCCACAATTGGGATGGCACCCTACGAAGCCTTGTACGGGCGAAAGTGTAGATCTCCACTACACTGGGAGATAGATGACCAATGGACTCCAAAAGAGAAACAAAAGTCACCCTCGATTCCAAAGGTCGACTTAGTTCAGGAGGCCATGGAGAAGGTCAAGCTGATCAAGGAACGGATCCGCACAGCTCAGAGCCGCCAAAAGAGTTACGCAGACAAGAGGAGAAATGACTTGGAATTTGAAGCCGGAGATGAAGTATTTCTCAGACTCTCTCCACGGAAAGGATTGATAAATCCGAAGAAAGGAGACAAGTTGAGCCCGAGATATGTTGGACCTTACAAGATTTTGCAGAGGATCGGGAAGTTAGCCTACCGACTCGAGTTACCAACATAGTATGCGGGAATGCACGATGTATTTCACGTATCGAGGTTAATAAAGTATCAACCAGATCCCGAGCATATCATCACCCAAGATACTCCTCCTCGATGGAAAATTTATCCTACATCGAAAACCAATCCGGATAATTGACCAAAGAGATACGCGGTTCGTAATAGAGAGATTCCGATGGTTAAAGTGGTATGGCGAAACCACAAATCCGAGACGAAGACGCAACATGGGAGATGGAAGAAGACACGAGGAATCAATATCCGAGTTGTTACAAGAGAATTTGGGGACCAAATTCTTTTAAGGAGGGGTGAATGTGAGGCCCCGAATTTTAACAACGTGAGATACGATGTTATGTAGTGATTATTTATTCGGCTATGTAACACAAACCTATTATTAATGAAACGCGACTCTACTTTTATTTATTTCTTCCAACGTCAATTACGCATTTCACATTTTTGAGCCTAGCAATTTTATATTCCCCTCTAGTATTGATACTTGATCGATTGACTACGACTTTAGAATTTTTGGACCCTCCATAATTTAGGAGTATATTCCGACCCTTATCCGAATATTTCATCTTATTCTATAATTCATCCCAACCAACTTCCAATTTATTTTTGGAGTACATATTTCTTATTTCACATTTTTATTTTAAGTTTCTAAATATTTAATTATGGATATTTATACATTTTATTTTCCTCAATTTTATAAAGAAAAGAAACCAAATATTTTTTTTCTTTTTCCCTAATTTTCGAATTTATCACATAAAATGTGGAAATAACTCATTTTTCTTTGCATTACTATTTTTTTATCTCCCAACTAGATTATTATGGGACAAAAAAAAATAAATAAAATTTTGATAATTTTATTTCTATTTTATTTTATGTCTTGCAAGCCTACAATTAAAAATTTTCTCTACAAATCCCACTACTCCATTAGTCAACTCAACAAATTTTAAATTTCCCCCTAAAAACTAGCTTTTGGCTTCATGTCCCTAGTAAAGGAAGCTAGCTATTTTCTTAATTCCCTAATTATTCCCTACTAACCCATCTTTTAACATCAAAACTCTAAAATCCTCCCATATTTTCTCTAAGCATATGTTCATCTTCTTCTTCAAACCTTCAAACACTTAACCAAAAATTTCAAGAACTCCCTTTCTACTTACACAAAAAAAAAAATTCGAACCCCTACAACAAGGTAAGAAATTGTGTTCAAAAAATCATCTTGTTATCCTCTAGCTCATCATCTTCACTTCTTAACCTAAGTTTGATTTTTGGATTGAGGTATACTTAGAAGACTTGGGAGACACTAAGAGCCTTACCATCATCTTGAAAAGGACTTCAAGACTTTGAAGATTTTGAAGAGAAATTGGACTACAAGGTAAGAAATGGGATTTTTAGTACATTTTCTTCTTCTCTTCTATTTTCCAAAATTTTGATACTCCATTTTCATTTTTGGACTTTTAAGGGCTGACCTTAAGAGTTGTTTTAAGAGTGAGCAAAGAGACCCATTTTGAGAGCTCTACTAGTCTCATTTCATCTACTACACAAGGTAAGTGTAGTTTTACCAATATTCTTCACCTCCTTCTTTTTTCCTAAACTTTTTAACCTCATTTCCCAACTCTTATATTTTTTTTGGTATTCCTTGACCTAGGGGGCTGACCTAAGTCACTTCTCCTTCAAGAGTGATTTATTTCATCTTTCACCAACAAGTTCATTTTTAAGGTGGGTGGAAAAATCTTTCCAACTTCTAGGTATTTTTACTTAAAATACATGTAGTATTTTGATGTTGAGCACTTGAGATATATATGTTATGTATTGCATGTTAATTTCTTGAATCAAGTTGAAAATTCCTCAAGTATGGCTCAAAAATGCTATTTGTTAAAAAATAAGTGCATACATGTACACTTTATTGTGATATTTGGTGAATGCTTGTGTGAATGGACTTGTATATGTATGACTCTTGAAATTCATATTTTGTATGACTTATAACCTGGACAAGTCGAGCATAATTGATTAAATTTCAATTTTTGGACTTAAAATGCAAAAATGGAAAGTTGGTGGACTTAATTGCAAGAAAATAAAACTTAAGGGACCCCTCTGTAATTTTCGAATTTTCGGACTGTACTCAGGTTCAAAAATGATATTTGGACATTTTAATAAATTTTTAAGAGTTTTTAGATAAATAAAATCAACCCTTAAAAGTCCAAGGACTAGATTGTAAAATTTTAGAAGTTTAAGGGCTATATTGCAATTTTCGAAACTATACCAGACCCTATTTTTAAAATTTGAAATTTTATCTCTTAAGGGACTTTAAATAACATATTATAAGTGTATTCCAAAAATTCAAGTGTTTAGAGCTAGGAAAGTAATTTTATAAAAATTGAGGGACCATATCATAAAAGATTAAAATTGAGGACCAAAATGAAATTTCCAGGACTTATGCAGTCCATGCACCTGGACATACTAATTTAACTTTAACATAATTATATTTTGGACCCAAGGTTCAAATTTCATAACAATTGGACCCTAAAAGCCTTAAAGGCAATTATTTCAAAATGGGACAAAAATGAGATTTTCAAAAGTTAAGGGACCTATACTTATTTCCTTTTAAAACTTCTTTTGTCCCAATATCCCACTAACCTTAGTGATATTTTACAATTGGAATCCCATTAAAAGCCCTTCCGGTTTGTGAGTTCCAATTATTTTAAACTGAGGGCCCGAAATGACAATTTTAACAAATTTGGGGCCAATGTGAGAATTTTATAAAGCTCGACCTCAAAACTTTAAAAACTTGAATCTCTAAAAAATTTAGAGAATTTAGGAAGTGACCTCATAATTGTTCAGGGTCGGGATATCTACTTATTCAATTTTTAACCCCAAAAGTATTGGTTTTTACAAAACGGGGCTAATTGTAAATTTTCTTTTTACAAGGACCTAACTCAAATTATTTCTCTTTTAAAGAAACATCCCTGGACCCTCTGACTTTTAATAATGATATAAAATATTTTATTTTCTTAAAACACCTTGACTTATCGGATCGTCTTGACCGATCAAGACGCGATCGCGGGGCGACTTCCTCGTCTTGCGATTTCGAATCTATTACGGGACTTATGTTTCACCTAATCTTTCAAGATATCGAAGATTGTTTATCCTCCCGATAATCATGTTCATCCAAATAACTCCACCAATGCCATAATTACCACTCGTGATTTTCGAAAATTTTCCTGAACTGCTTCCCTGAATCAATAATACTCGACTGCCTGGTTGACTACCTGAACTTGTATTTACTTTCTGTCTGATTCAACTTGGTGTGTCGAGCTCACAACTCGAATGGATACGTCGGGGGATGGAACCGGCAACTTGGTTGCTATTTCACTCTTCCTACCCATCGTCCTAATCCCGCAATTGAGGGACGGAGTTTTTCCAAGGAAAGCGGGTCGTAGTACTTGAGGTATAATCATGATTATGACAAATCCGAGCCTAGCTAGCTCCACTGTGGATTTTGTCTTTGCCTATGGAGTGATAAGGTGACAGTCTTGACCATCTTGCTCGGGGAGTTACAAGGAAGAACGAAGGAATCGCCATCTGATCCACACGATTCTGGAGTTAATCGAACCCGTTTGGTTGGCGCTACAAATCCGTACGCAACCGCTACTTGTATTGCATTGGTTGGCGTTATAAATCCGTACGCAACCGCTACTTGCCTTGCATAGGATTCGCGCTACAAATCCGTACGCAATCCTCCTGTCTTGCTTGAATCACATAGTGCCTGTGTGACCACGAACTGTTTTCTTAAACTGTATAAGTATATTACTTAAATATATTTCTCACGACGCTTGTGGGTTGTGTGTGAAATCACGCATCATATCTCACGCATTATCATACGACTGTTTCTTGCATCAAAATATATATCGCCACACTTCCACACGATCACCCCATCCACGGAGATTTATGTCTCATTCCCTCATGTTTTCTAACCTTTAGATGTGGACGATGTTGAGGATGTCTACCCGACCGCAGATTATTGACCATCGCCCCGCATGTCGAACTTGTACCATTTTCTGATGATTGTACTTATTTCTTGTACTTTTGCGGATGTTGGACTCCCTTTTATCCTGCTACTTTTTTTTCTCTTCGACTGTAATTTGAGGGCGTAGGACCCCCATAGATTTTTTTTTTAACTTTTGTGTTTTTGAAATAATGTAACATCTAATTTATATATATAACAATAACACTACTAAACAATATACAAAATTATTTAGTATATTAATATTTTTTAAAAAAAAGAATGTCATATAACATTATAAATTATATAACAATAAGTTAATAGTGTGCCCAAAATGATAACATTAATAACATTATAATTTATAAAATATTTATAAATTAATAGTGTGCCCTAAATTATAATTTCTAAAACACTATAACATTATAAATTAAAAAAAATGTTAACTTTATTATATAACATTATAGTGTGATACAAATTTTTTAAACCTATATATTATTTAGGTTAAAAAACAACAAAGTGTGCCACCATTAATAATTTTTATATAATTTATAGTCTTATTTATTTTGTGCCCCCTTTTAAAATATTTCTGGATCTGTCCCTGCTCATATTTAAGGAACAAAATTGATACTTTTCATAAAGATTACTAAAAATACTATTCGAAAAACTACTAATATTTTTATGAGGGATTGCTAATACTTTTTAGAGAAAAAACTAATACTCTTCAGGATCTTAATGATTTTATGTCATTGCCTAATATTACAAAAATACCACCGGGTCAGTTTTGAGATTCATCTAACGAATTTTAGCCCATTACACTGTCTGACATGAGTTTTTGTCTTTCTAAAAAAATAATTTAAATGAAGAACATAAAATTAAAATTGAAGTACAATTATTAAAACATACTAGCGGATGGACCATCTTGAAATAGAAAATCCCATCCGGTTAAAAACAATTGTTATTAAAGGGAGCTCTGTCCAAATTCATTTGTTTAATCAAGATAAATAAACCATTTTGACCATGTACGAAGATAATTTAGGAATTAATTTTAAAAGGGACAAAAATTGAAACTGAATTGAAATATAATATCTGATCGGTAGATAACAATTAATACAAGAGGCTACTTCCACTTCCAGCCTCCTTGGCCACGCACGTCTCTGGATTTATATACAGTATTATTATGTTTGAGCTAATGTTGAAGAATAATCAACAATCTTTCTCATGATCTGTACCTGTGCTCTGAGGCACTTTATATAATGACCAGTTTCATACAACAACCTTCCAATATCCAGGGCTTTGCCGCCCGGGATGAGTTCCCGGAGATCGTTTTCCGGTCCAAAACCTAAGTCGCGTCTAGGGTTTCTTCTCATAAGACGACTTTTTCGTCCTTTTAGCAGGGGCTCCCGGTTTTTGATCTTCCTGAGAATGGCCCGACTCCACGCCTTGTTCGGACCGACAGCCGAAGCCATGGATGCGTAGGCTGCAGCTCGGATTACATGGTATCTCTTGTGTTTGTCCACCATGGTAGGAGAAATAGGTGTGTGCTTGTTAAGTTTCTTCATGGCTCGAAGAAAGCGAAACGCAAGCCTTGTTTTGATAGAAGGAGGGTTTTTCCGTGAGTTCTTATTAGTCTTCATTGACATATTGAAGAAGAGAATATATTGTGAGAGTTTGGGTTCAATTTTTGGGATGGAGATTGAGAAAGTTAGTAATATACATTGTTTAAGATAAATATTCCCTTCTGACACAAACGGCTAGCTACTTATTATTTGCTCATAATTAAGGACAAATGAAATTTGAGTTCAAACTTTTGACACAAGATCTCTTTATGTATATCTCTCTGTGAGAGAGAGAGAGAATGAGACAAGAATATTAGGAGGGAGAGAAATGATTGAAAAATGGGCGGTGAGAAATAAGGAGAGACATCAATCCTTAAACAATTGATATCCTTTGGTGTGAGATTCGTTTTTTATGCTGATTTTGGATCAGATCATTCCAAATCTAAGATTTCTAATAAAATTCTTTTTCTAAGGGGGGCGTCATCAAGTCTTCTTCTCCGGGAGCTAGAAGTTCTTCAGACGGAAACTTTTCTGCACACACGCAAACATTAGAGGACTCCGGAGTTATTCCAAGAAGGCACCTTTGATGCTCAAGTCAGCACAGTGATTGGGAGTGAATAAAACAATACCTAAATACTAAATTAAATGTATCCAAATAATTATGAGTGAATGTACTTACAAATGAAGAGGAGCGACCTTTTTTTATATCTAAGTAGTGGGCTTGGTGGATGCGTAGGAGAAATTGGTCTATGGGCTAGTCTCGGACTCCTTCGAGCCGAGTTATTCCATTAATAGCTATTGGGCAATTAATATTAAATCAATATATAAATCTAATTATTTATTTAATTATTAAATATCATTTTTGCCCCCAACAATTTTGTTGATATATATCAGAATGTGGATAATAAAATTGACGAATAAATTAAAATACATTTTTTTTAAAATATTATCACTAGAAGTACGTAGTAGCTAAGCAATTTCACATTCAGTCTACAAAAGTGGGGTGAACCAGTATACGAAAGTGGGGTAAATCTGATGAGATCATGAAAAACTCAAAAAATCATATAAACCATAACCTAAGTTTTAATTTTTTAATTTTTGCTAATCTCACACTAGAGGATATCAATTTCTTATAGAAAAGCTCTGTATGCCCCCAATCTCTGCCCTTTAGCTAAGAGTTAATGTTAATTAAAGGTTTCACAATATTAATTGTGTCTTTGGTCCAAAGTATAATTGGGAGGCAAAAGATAATTAATTTAAAAAATATATTAGAGTTTATCTTGAGAAATCTAAGAAAAATGGAAAGAATAAGTTTTGAAGATAAGATTACATATATAAATAAAATTTGATTAAATTGTACAAGAATATTGTTTTAATCTTTTGTTTTCAAGGGTTTTGGGGGGTTTGGAAGTGAAATATGGTAGAGAGGTTAGTCAACTACCATATGCCTGCACATGGTTCCATTACCCCCTAACTTCATTAATATTGGTGGGACATTTTTCATATTCTTTTGGTTCCATTATTGCTATCTATATATCTACAATTCTACACAACAATTCTACAAAACTTAATTTCTCCCAAGGTTCTCCTTTAATTAATTCTAGCCTTCGTACCAATTCAGATGGCTATATATGTGGTGTACGTACCCGGCATCGAGGATCAATTCTTCCAAATTAATTATTTGATTATATATTGATGGATTTTTGCATAAATACGACATGACATATGACATCTTCTTAGAGATGTCAATAAGGGCGGGGTCGGGGCCCTAAGATATCCTAACCCTTAAGGGCTAGGGCTAAAAAGCCCTAAACTCATAAGGGCTTGAAAAATCTAAGCTCATCCCTAACCCTATATGGCCGACCCTATGACTTTTTTTTTATATACATTCTTGATAAAGTTATTCCGTCTAAATTAAAACATTACATCATGATGAAAAAATTAACTTGCGAATTTCTTATTTTATAAAAATAAACCATGTAATTCTTAGATTCTATTTGGATTAAAATATTCAAAATTTGTCATTTTTATTTTAGTAATCACATAGTCTATACCAAATATATTTTAGTTATTTGTAATTATTAACTTACTAAATAATCATTACCAATTACATACCAAATTTAATTTTGTACTAAATTATAAATGAGATCAAAGATCAAATTTGATAATTTATTAAGATAAATGGTAATTGATTAATGAGATCAAATAACGGATTAATAGTATTGCAAGAATAAATTTTAAATATAAATATATACAATATAAAAACTTTATAAGGAAAAAAGTCCAAAGGCCAGCCCTACCCTAGCCCTAGACGGCCCTAGGACCAACTAGGGCCGAGCTAAAAAGCCTCATATTATAAGGGCATATGAAGGCCTAGCCCTTAGATTTTTAGGGTCGGGCTAGTGTCGGCCCTCAGGGTCTGGCCCTTATTGACATCTCTACATCTTCTGTAGGTCGCAATGGGTGAGTAGTAAGGTTTAGAATGAGGGAGTTGAATAAACCTTACCAAATTTTCGATTTAGTCATTTTAGAATATTTTCATAGTTTTACACAAATCAGCCCAGTCCTTGTGGGACAACTAGGTTGGCTTACTCAGCAAAGTTACCCACTCAACAGACTCGACTGAGCTGCTGATAGTATAACTTAGCTGCTTTCAGCTAACACTTAGAATAACAGTTGATTTGGTTTTTGTTCAGCGGAAGACTTTTCACCCTTGTTGTTTTAAACTTGTTTTGAAATACTTGTTTTATCAATGATTATTATCAGTTGAGTTCAACAATTATATTTTAGGAGCAGATATAAAATATATGCAAGTATTAAAAGTGTTGTAAGTAAATAAGACACAAGCAATTTTTATAGTGGTTCGAGGATGGGGTAATTCATCTATCTACTCTTATCCAACTCCTAGATGAATCTACTAGGTAACAAGATCTTAGTTACAAAGCGGTCAACAGTCCAAGTCAGCTTCGATCACACAACCAACTGCTCCTGGGACTCAGCTTCTTCACAAAACAACTGTTTTGCTACTTCAGCTCCTTCAAACTCTTGGATTTGATCATACAGCCTTCCAACGAGTCCAAAGCTTCTGGTTCAAACTTGAACCTTACTACTTCTCCTTCAACCTTGGAGAGCAGACCCCTTTTATTCTTTAAACAAAATTTCCTCTTCAACTGGTGAAGTATTATTTCCTTCACTGAATGTATTGGATTGAGTTCATTCGAATTTTGGCTTGAGGATATCTTTGAAAGCTTGAGAGTATTTGCAGGTTATTGCTTGATTGCTTGTATGCTTGTAATAAACTCGATAACCTTCTCTCACTTGCTTTCTTAGCCTTTTATAGTGTAGATTTGAAATGATGTCCGTTGAAGAGATAGACACACATTTCAAATCACACTCGTAGGTTATTGACTTGTCTTGTCTTGCAGCATTAATGTGGATCGTACCATGATTTTAATGCTCTGCAGCTTTTCCTTCATCTCTGCAGGTTTTCAGGTACATCTCATTGGTTCCTTGGTTTTTGCACTTTTTCAGCAAAATAACTTTATTGATGGTAGTCTGACACATGCCTATTTCTAGCAAAACCTTGACTTGTGTTGACAACGGATCTCTTTCAGCTTTCTTCAAGTCTTGTCTGTTGCATACCCTTTTGACATTCGATTCCAATCACTTTGGAATGACTTAGCTGTCAGTCAGCTGACTAAGACAACTTTTTTGTCACTTGACTGAACCTTCTCTTAGCTTCATACAACTGACACACAGCTGGGTCTTCTCTTCAATCTTCAGTCAACTCTTATAATCTCCAACTTAGCTGACTCCAACTGAGCTTAGTCCGCCCTATCTATTACAAGTTGAATAACATAGAAAATGGGGTGCCAACTTCCTAATCTAAGTTTTACATGGTATCATCAAAATCTAAACATAAATTTTCCTAACAATTTTCCTCTTTTTGATGATGTCAAAACTTAAACAAATACAACAAAGTAAATAGTGCAGTAACAAAGAATGTATGTGTAGAATATGTCAATTTTATTGAACATATCATTCTTGTAGTTTGCAAATGCAATTTACAACGCTTTTACAAAGTGTACCCTATATACAGTATCAGAGCTATACTAACTATACAAATGTATCAAAACTTATGACATTTCGTACAGATGTATCAGAGCCTAAACTCAAAAATTTACAACAGGTATCAGAGTTTCAAAGCTTTGCAGAAAACTTACAAATTTTGTATTTATAGCTAAATAAAAACATTGAAGGGGTTTTAGCCGTCTTCAACACCTCGATTGCTTCCTTCTTCTCTCTTCATCTTCAGCTCTTTTCTTCTTTTCATAAGCTCGTTTAGCAGCAGGGTCTACCATTCTCTACCTTTCAGTCCTTTCACGATTGAGCCTTTCATTTTCAGCTTATTGCCTCCTCCTTGCCTCTTCATTCTTTCTCTCCACTTATATGTTAGCAAGAGTGTCGTACCCAGCCCAGTAGTTGACTCCCTTCTTCTGTGGATCAACATATCTAACATCTGTAGGCCTTGGTGTGATGGAGTACCTCTGCCTCTTCCACCACTTCCAAACCTTCCCCTTCTTCGGTGCGACTCAGCTCCTCCTCTAGAAGTGTACTGTACAGGTGATTTTCCAGTTGGCTGACTGCTTTTGTTGCCTCTTAGCTGATTTACATAAATCGAGTCCTTTTTCCTAGTACAAATCCCACGCCAGGGGTAGAGTCATGTTCTTCAAGTAACGTTCTACAGCTAGAGTTTGAAACTCCTTTAGTGATCTAGGTTCAGATCCTACATCAGGCATCGTGATTTCTCGAGGGGGTCTTACGATTGGGGAATCTTTCAACAGTCCAGCTGGGTAGCCTTCGAACCTTGCTTTTATGTCTTTGATTCTTCCAGAGTGCTTCTCAACTACCTTATCGAATTCAGCTTCAATGGCTTGTCTTGACTTTTTATATGCCAAATCAGCTTTCTCTTCTAGGGACAAATCTTTAGGTAGTTGGATGAGAATGTAGGCTGTCACTTCACCTAGCTGAGGGGTCTTAGCATGCATGATTTTCAAGGGTAGCTTCTTCATTTCACTGTCTTCTCCCTTACTTTCATCCTTATCACTCCTTTACTGCTGCTTACTTTCATCTTCCCCCTTTTTGGCATCATCACTAAGGGGTAGAGCCAACTGAGGGAATAATCCACCAAGGAGTAGATCAATCTTGTTATTTGTCATATCTTGCTTGTTGTGAGTCATGGAGTATGCTGCTCGGACTTCAGATCTTAGAGCCATTGTCTCGGCTCCCATCAGCTTCATCTCAGTTTGGAGCACCTTGATTTGTTGTTCCATGTTGGCCTCCATCTTCTGAAGTTCTGACTTATGTTGAGCCTTGAGCAATTCCATGTCACTCTTATGAGATTGGTCCATTTTAAACATGTGGTCCCTCTGACACTGCTGGAATTTGGCATTATTTGAGCTCCAGATCACCATTTTTGCGAATAGAGATTTGAAGTATGTGACCTGCTCATGCCTTAGTGCCTTAGTCTGCCTGATCCATTCCTTTATTCTCAGAACTACTTCTCGGATATCTCCAGTGATATTGGTATATAGGTTGTCTAGCCGTTGGTCCAATGCTGCGAATCCATGCTCCATGTTTTCTATCTTTGCACAGATGAGTTTAAAGGCTTTGCAAAAGTTGGCTGCATCAGCGGACTGCTCTTCAGCCATACAACATCAAGATCGAACCCAATCGACACCATAGTTGTATCAGCAGGAGTTCCAAGTTCTCCAGTTGGGACTTGAACGGTGTATCTGGCACTTTCCGCAACTGACTATGTTTCCAAAGGCACATGTGCCTCGAAGGAAAAATAGTCAGCAAAAAGATCCTTAGGAAAAATAAGAATTTCCACGTCCTCGACCTACGGAGCTTTTCCCATTTCCTTCAAAATTTCTTCAGCTCGTTGTGCCTCAGCTGTCTCAGCGTTATCGGCATCTTGTGCAGCTGTGTTAGCCTACTGAGCTAACTGATCCTCAGTTGTATTAACAACTTTCTCGGCATCAGTTGTATCTTTCTTTTGAGTAGACTTGTCCTCGGCTGACTCATCAACGTCATTGGAGGGTGATGGCACCATTGGGGGTGGGCCATCAACCATTGTAAAGTTAACAGGAGCAGCCTTTTCACTGGCTTGTCTCCTCTTTGCCCGTGCCTCCTCAGCAGCTTTGTCCTTGGATGATTTCTCAATGTGGCTGGACTCATCTTCATCATCAGTTCCCAAGAATTTAACATCTTCGTTCTCTTGGGAATGGTGAAGAGCATTGATCTCCTCTTCTTTAGTGACTTCTTCATGAGGGGTTGAAACTTCTTCAACAACTATCTTACCTAGGGAAGTCTCAACCTCCTCTAGGCCTTCATTACCCTCAACAGTCTCAACCGTTGATGGGCCTTCAGTAATCCTTTTTGTAGTCTCAATTGCAGCAGGGTCTTTTACAGATATCCCTTCAGCAGATGGAATTGTTTTAGGGTCTTCGGTGGCATCCTTCGGAGTCTCAACTCCTTGGATTGCACTTTCATGGCCAAGAGTCTCAATTCCCGTGGCCTCGATACCATCCTTTGCCTTGGTTGCACCAGCATCTTCGTCGGCCTGCATGGCAGCTGAAGTTTCAACTAAGACAGTCAAAACCATCCAAGCTACGTCAACCTCAGTCTGAAGTTTAGTTAAAGTCTCACCTTTGCCTCCTAACTTCTGTTGAGTTTGGTCTCCCACAGCCTCCTCCGACCTGACTGTGGTAGTTTGAGTTTGCCCCTCCGCACCAGTTGAGTCTCGAGCAGTGGGGTCACTCGAAACCTGAGACACGGTTGTTTGTCTAATTGAGTGATCAGTCGTCTGGGTAGGTGTCTCAACACCTTCTTCAGGGAGTAGCTTGGCTAAGGTGCCCTCTACATCACCTTCCTTAGCATCATCGCCATATTTCCTGGAATTTTCATCCTCAGAGTGCACATGAGATGCGGTAGCATCAATGGTTCTCACCATCTCCATTATATCTGGGCTAGGAGTAATCATAATAGATGAAGATTCTCCAGGCCCCCTTGTCATGCATTGCTCGTGTAGATCTTTGGATTCCCTTATGGCTTGCATGAACTCAGCTTTCTCGACTACAACAGCAGGGTCAATTTCCTCAACATCATTGTCACTGTTGTCAGCTGGTTCTGAGGCATATTCAAGTGCATCTGTGAAGGCACAAGAATGAAGTTTCTTTAATTCTTCAATAGCATTGGCATTCTCAATAGCTCTTAGCTTCTCATCGTCCTTCTTCTCATAAAGGATAGATGTGCACAGTTATGGGTTAAGGGCGGAGCTAACAGAGATGTTTCCCAGGAAGCTTAGAAGCTCTTCCTCCTCCTTAATAAACTCAGGACTCTCGAATTGATGTCTGCCATAGCTTAACTTCCAATGTCTCTAGATCCTCAGTCTTTCTTGGATGTCAGGATAGGCAGGGACAACATTTCGAGATCATCGTCCTCCTCCTGGATAGGGGCAAGGGAAGCCTGCTCCTCCTCAATGGTTCTAGCATCAGTTTGAGGGGACTTAACAGCTAACTCTTCAGACTGGTCAGCTGTGTCAACTTCTTGTTCTTCAGTTGTTTCACAAACAACTGTTTCTTCTACTGTCTGCTGACCTACATCAACTATCTTATCTATTTCAGCGGTGGTTTCCTCATCCCCTTCAGCTAATTTGGACTACGGCTCTTCGACTTTAGCAGTTTCAAGCACAGGCTCAGTGCTAGACTCGGGTGGCTTTTCCAAGTCCGATCGCCTTACCAATCGCTTTATTTTGGTCTTAACCAAGGGAACTTCGGTTCCACTTCCTCGTGCTCGTCAAAAGTGAAAGATTTTTGCCGTCTTCAACTTTTTGATGCAAATGTGCCTTCCTAAGCCGATACGATAGTGCGTTTCTTCTGATTTACTAAAAGAAGGTACAAGAGGTTCCTTCTCAATCTCTACTTTGGGCGGGGAGCAAATTCTTGGACGACTATAGGAGCAGGTGCTTAGTCCGTGATGGCTGCAGGGGCAGGAGCATGCTTGGCTGCTGCAGCTCTTTTCTTTTTTTGAATAGGCTTCGGAGAAGGAGCTTTGACGATTATAGTAGTGTCCTCGGGGACAGGATCAACTGACTCACCTTCGCTGGTGTCAGCTCTTCTTTCATGTGCTTGCCTCTGAGCATTGGAGAGGTTTGCTTTGAACATCCTCTTGTTCACGTGGAAAGGTTTCCCATGTTTAAGAAGAATCCCCTTCACCTCCATCAAATCACCAATAATAAGGTACCCCAACGAGCTCACAAACAAACTAGCATCATTGATAGTCTTGTTCACGACAATCTGACAGATTTGGTTGAAGATGAACTCAGCCCAGTTCACTTTCTTCTCTTCCATTATCGCAACCATGATAGTCAGCTTCGTCCGAGACAGCTGATTGAAGCTGCCAAACTTCATGTCCACACATTTGGACACGACATATGCATGCATCAGTTTGTGATAGTCGTCCTTGATCAACGACTTCTTGGCTGTGTCAACAGCCTTAGCAGCAGACTTTGGCTTGGAGATATCCTTCCATGACGCAGCTAGGTTCACATCTTTCTCAGAAATCTCCTTCATCCCACTTGAAGGAAAGTGGCAATGAGTGGCTAAGTCCGCAGCAGTAATCTTGATAACTTTGCTGTGGACAGACGACCTTATCTCTCCATCATGAACCTCAACATTCACGTAAAATATTGCTACCTCATCAAGCTATGTATGCGAGAAGTCCATGGTGAGAAATCCCTTGAGGCCAAATTTCTCTAACTTAGCAGCAATCTTCTAGGCGAGAGCTTTGTCAACTCCCCGTTTCACCAAACCCTCAAATTCCACCATAGAACTGAGTGGATCTTCTCATTATCTTCACAAAATCATAACTTGAATCCATTCTCGAAAATGAATGGTGAAAAGTTTAACTATCGAAAGTCAGAGAACTAGAGTTTTGCTTTAGTTGCGAGAGAAAACTTGTGTTGCTTGAGAGAGACGAGTTTATTGTGGGGAGAGAGAAATTTGAGTTTTGGTATATAAGGGATGTGAGGGGACGATTATCAAGATCAATGGTTGAGATTAAAAGTTTGAAACCACATTAATTTTCCTGCATTAAATGCAACAACATTTATATCCGATCATAGTCTAAATGTGTACAGGCTTTATTTTGACACCATAATTACGCTGACGTAATGCCCAAAAATATTCCCGCTCGCAGAAAATGACTGCGTTTTGTCACTTAGCTCATAAATAACTCAACTATCTTCCAAAAGTGACTTAACTCTACTTCTCTCTTCACATAATGATCACTCAACTGTCAGCTAACTCGATACATCTGATTTCCAATTTTGACTGTTTTATTTGGCTGGAAAATGAAACTTTGTTGATTTTCATTTCTTTCTTCTTTGACTCTGTTGATCGAGTCTTTTGAGTCTTCTAACTCAGCTCAATCAAACCTAGCTCATTCTTAAGCTCTTCAAATCTTGATTCACATAATGACTTAATGAATATGTCAGCTAGTTGCTTATCAATTGAGATGTATTCCAAAGTGATGTCTTTCTTTTCAACATGATCTCTTATAAAATGATATCTGATATCAATGTGCTTAGTTCTTGAATACAATACATGATTTTGTGTAATTGCAATAGCACTTATGTTATCACACATAATTGGAATCTCTTTTTCTTCTATATCATAATCTCTCAGATGTTGCAGAACTTGGGCACAAGAGCTGCCTGTAGCTATGTACTGGCCGGTGGGATATAGCTATTGAGTTTTCTTTTCTTGTTGAACCAAGAAACTAATCTATTTCAAGCATTTGACAAGTACACGAGTACTCTTCCCCGTCCACTCTACATCCAGTATAGTCAGAGTCTCAGTAACCAACTAGCTTGAATCCTCCATTCTTTGGATACCATAAGCCAACTTCTTGGCATCCCTTCAAATACCTTAGGATTCTCTTGGCTGCAGTCATATGACTCTATTTTGGTGCAGACTGAAATCTAACACATACATCTACAACAAAGTGATGTCTGGCCTACTTGCTGTTAAATGGAGCAATGATCCAATGAGAGCTCTATATCTGGTTTGATCTACAGCTTTGCCATCTACATCCATATCCATCTTGATTGATGTATTCATTGGAATCTTTACTGATGACTTTGCTTCCATGCCAAATTTCTTCATCAAATCTCTGGTATATTTGGTTTGACTTATGAAGGTTCCATCCTTGAACTGCATAACTTGAAGACCTAGGAAGAAAGTCAGCTCTCCCATCATGCGCATTTCATACTTCCCTTGCATGAGGTTTGAAAACTTGTCACACAACTCTTTATTTGTGGATCCAAATATAATGTCATCCACATAGATTTGAACGAGCAGTATACTCTCCCCATCTTGAATTCTAAAGAGTGTTCTATGAACCTTAACTTTGGTGAATCCATTTTCAACTAGAAAACTGAGACAATGTGTCATACTGTAGGTCCCAAGGGGTGTGAGTAAGGTTTAGAAGGGGGGGTTGAATAAACCTTACCAACTTTTTGATTTTTAGTCCTTTTAAAATATTACAGAGTTAATTACACAGCTGTGTCCTTGAGGGACAACTAAGTTAGTTAATCAGCAGAGTTAGCCACTCAACAGACTCGATAGAGCTGTTGATAGAATAACTCAGCTGTTTAGTCTAAACCTTAACTTGGCTGTGATGAGTTTTTCAGCGGAAGACTTAACACCCTTAAATTTGATTTAGCTTTGTTTTAACACTTGATTTTAGCACTTAGTTATTTATTAGTTGGATAGCAAATTATCAATGAGATATGAAATGAGTATGCGAGAAATGTAAATATGTTGAAATGTAAATGACACAAGTGATTTTTATAGAGGTTCAAGATGGGGTAATTCTTCTAATCCTCTCTTCTCCAACTCCGGAGGAGTCCACTAAGTAATGATCAATTCACAAAGTGGTTATCGATCTAGAGACAAGTCTTGATCACACAAAATGACTTGCTCCTTGGACTTAGTCCGAGATGCCTTGGTGACACAAACCAAGCTTCTCGTCCCACTCGGCTTCTTCTTCTTCCAGGCGGCACCGCTTGCTACTTGACTCACTTTCTCAAGCTTCTTGGATTTGATCACGAAGCCCTCCCATGTCTTGAGACTGGTTCGACCTTGAACCTTTCTACAATCCTCCTTGGAAACGGACCCTGTTGATTCTTCAAAAGTTTCCGCTTCAATAGTTTGAAGTTGTCTTTCCTTCACAGCTTTGTGTTGGATCGATTTCCTTCGAGATTTAGTCTTGAGGATTTTGCTTGAATATCTTGAGAATATTTTGCAGGTTACAGTTTGAATAATGCTTGTTCGTTCATGGTTCAGGTAATCAAGGTAACCTTTTCTCTATGAAATTCCTCAGCCTTTTATAGTGAACTTTCAAAAATCTGCCTGTTGAAGAGATATGCTGATTTTCAAAAGTCACTTGTGTTCGTTGGCTTGTCTTTTCTTGGTCTTCATTCTTGAGATGCAGACTTTTCCTCGTATTAAATGCATGTTCAGCTTTTCAGGTTCTGACACGAGGTGGAGTGCTTCCCATTGGTTTATTCCTTTTGCACATTTAAGGACTGAGCACTTTAAGACTGGCAAAGATGGGTGTATTACTTGTTTAAGTAATGTTCTTGACTTACGCAATGGATTCTTTTCAGTTAACTCCTCTTTGCAGCTGTCTTTTCCCCAGGTGACTTGAGTCTGCTCCAATCATTGAAAGACTCATCTGTCACTTCAACTTGTGACGACTTCTCAAGTTGACTTAAATGACTCTTCACACAGCTGTCCCTCAGCTGTTACATCTTCAGTTGAGTCCTTGGTCTTCTGTCTTGGCCATACTCAAATCGTTCCGGTGGAGTCTTCACTTCACTTCTTGATTGACTTCTTGTATTTCCGGACATAGCCGACTTGACTTGACTCGGCTTATTCAAATTTCTATATATTACAATGAGAATTACAAGGAAATGGGGTGCCAACATCCTAATCTAAGTTTTACATGGCATTCATCAAAATCTACAAAATAATTTCCCAACAATTTCCCCCTTTTTGATGATGCCAAAACTTAATATCATTAAGCAACATGTAAACAACAAAGATACATACAGACAATGCAGTAACAAAGAATGTATGCGTAGAATCAACCATTTTATTGATCACAACATTCTTGTCCTTTACACAGCTGTTTACAACGTGTATCAGAGCATAATAAAATCTAAGCCAATTTCAAGCATCTATGCTAAGATACAAAAATAGAGAGAAAATACAACAATACTTTATTGAATGTACAGATAACTTACACACATATGTATTCACAAAAGTAAAATACACGAAGGGGTTAGCAACAACACTTCATCGCCTTCACTGCCTCCTTCTTTCCTCTTCAGCTCTGTCATCATCAGCTCTCTTTCTTTTCTTTTCATCTTCAGCTGCTTTCTTCTTTTCATATGCTCTTTTTGCAGCATCGTCTCTTCGCTTCCTTTCTTGCCTTTCTTCCCACAGCTGATCTTGTCTTTTATTTTCCTCTTCGAGTCTTTTCACGTATTTAGCATTCTTCCTAGCCACTTCCCGATTTGCTACTTCATCGTACCCAGCCCATTGGATCCTTCCCTTCTTGCCTGGATCTACATATTCAATGTTTTTGGGTAGAGGTCTAGGTTGAAACCCTCTTCCTCCACCACTTCTTCGTCCTCCTCTGGGCGTATATTGTAATGGAGTCTTTTTTTTACCAGCTGAATGGCTGATGGTAGTCTGCTGCCTAACAGCTTCTTCGCACAACTTCAGACCCTTCTCCCAGTACAAATCCCAGGCTTGGGCTATAGACATGTTCTTGAAGTAACCTTCGGATTCGAGCATTTTAAATTCTTCAACGGATCTTGGCTTGTCTCCCTCATCTGGAATGGCATCTGTGTCCTTTCCTGCTGGAATGCCACCGTAAGTTTTTAGTACTTCTAGAACACGGGCATCCGTCTTTCTTTCAACCTCCTTCATCCCTGCTTCCACAATTTTTCTCTTCTCAGACATAGGCACTGTAGTGTTGGAGCGGCAGAGTCACTGGAAGTTTGCTAATTATCAATGCTGTGACATGACCTTGCTGATGGGTTTCAGCAAGCATTAAGGTCACATCCTTTGACCTTTCCCCCTCAACAGCTTTCCCTTCTCCTTCTTCTTCTCAGCAGTTGTTTCTTCCTTCAACTTCCTCAGGTATTCCTCTTCCCCCTTTTTGGCATCATCGAAGGCTAGAGGAACCCCTGGAAACATCCCAGCGAGCATGAAATCTAGTCGGCTGAGAGCTGAGTTCTGCTTGGAGTCTGCTGCGGCGTATGCTGTTCGAAATTTTGAGCGAGTGGCTTTTGATTTAGCTGCCACTAGTTTCATTTCATCTTTGAGAAGGCTGAACTTAGCTTTCATGTTTTCTTCAACACGCAAAAGTTCTTTCCTTTGAAATTCACGCAACAGCTCCATTTCAGTTGTGTGAGAGGCATGAATTCTGTCAATATTGGCCTGCATCTTCCGCTTCATGTCAGCATTATCAGCACTCTAAACCAACATCTTGGTGTACAATGCCTTGAAGTATCGGACTTGTTCGTATCGCATTGTACTTTGTTGCTGACACCATTCCCTATTCTGTACCACAATCCCTCGTATGTCTGTTGTGAGGGTGGCATCTCTATTGTCCAGACGCATATCTAGTGAGGCCTGGTGCCATTCGATCTTCTCAATCTCTCCACAGATTTTGTTGAAGACTTCACGAATCTCAGCTGTCATTTTGGACTCAGCTGGCGGCCATGCAGCATCAAAATCTAAGTCAGCTGGAACAATAGAGTCGGTGGGAATTATTGGATCTGCTCTAATGTTGAAGCGTCGCTGCTCTTGAGTTGTCTCTTCTTCAAGGTTGGGAAGCTCAATTCAGAAAGGGAATGTTTCCTCAAATGCATCATCGCGCACATATGGGATCGATTGCACAGTTGTTCGTGCCTTTGATGATCCTGGTTGAGTCGATCCTGCTGCAGCTTTGGGAGCCTACGCAGATGACTCGGTCTCGGGGGCCTTGTTGAGTGGATTGGCCACCGACGAGCCTGTTGCCTTAATGCTTCTTTGGCCTCGATGGGATTCTCGCTAAATGAATTTTCTTATCCTCAGCTGCACCATCAGCGTCATCGGAGGATGATGAAGCCTGGGGGCTTGGTTCATCATCAAAGTTGAACTTTTGACGAGCAGTTTTAAAAGTTGCATGACTCGTCTATGGAAGAACATCCTCACCGAGTCTTTTTGATGAGCAACGAGTGGACTCGGCTTCGTCTTGAGATCCCGAGAAAGGATATGTTGGGGTTGTCCCGGGAATCATGAAGAGCACTAATCTCCTTTTTGGGTTCAACATTTAGAACATGAGGGATGCTCAACTTCTTGAACTTTACCCAGGGAAGTCTCAACTTCCCTTGGGCCTTCAATACCTCCGGTAGTCTCAATGCAATGAGGTCTTTTACAATCCCTTCGACGGATGCAACTGTCTTGGGGTCTTGGACATGGTATCCGAAGGAGTCTCAACCCTTGGATTGCACTTTCGATGCCTAGAGTGTTAACTCCCGGGGCATTTCCAACTTTGTGCCTCGACTACACCAAAGAAATACGTCGTTAGCACAGCGATTGCACTTGGTTCACCGGGCATGACTCAACTGTCCGAGCTTCGTCAGTGTCTGTCTGCTGTGATTCTCTTTCCTTTTCTACTTCGCCTCCTTTCTGCAATGTGGTGTCATCTGCAGCATCCTCCGACCCTACTTTGTAGTGGAGGAGTTTCCCTCCTCGGTTGCACACCGGTTGAGTGATACGATGGGGTCACTCTTCTCCGGACTCATTGCTTCCGTTGAGTGCTCAGCCGTGGGGGAAGGTGGTAAAACACCTTCAGTAGGGGTTGGCTCAACTTGGGTGCCCAAGTTCCCAGTCTCATCGCCAAATCCCTTGGACCCTTCTTTTCAATGTCTTTGGAGATGTAGTTGCGGCAATAATGTTGCAATGTGTACTACTCCCAGCGGGTCAATCTCCAGGAGAGATTTTGAGGACTCTCCTGGTACTTCAATCATGCGTTGTTCGTGCATCATCCTGGATTCCCTTAAGGCTTGCTGCATCTCTACCTCTTCTTGTGCAGCAACGAGATCCATGTCTTCATCAGTGCCTGACAACATCTAAATGAGGATGCGTATGTTCCAGAGTTCCAATGAGGGTACATAACTGGCTTTCTCACGCTCTTCTGCTTCCTCAGCTGCTCTGACCTTTTCTTTCTCCTTGCAGATGTGGAGAATATTCAGGCAATTTTCCTCATCCAGAGCCTGAAGTACAATATCGACCTCAAGGAACTTGAACAACTCCTCCTCTTTTTCAATGAACTCAGGGTGTTCAAACTGCACCTTGCACCCTTGAGTGACTCAGCTTCCATGCCTTCCATTCTCGTAGACGGCGCTGAATGTCTGGATACACTGGAGAAACCACAATCACATCATCATCTTCATCCTCTTCCTGTACTTCCGTTTCAGGGATGGAAGGTAGCATACTCTCGCTCTTTGCCTTGGCAAACAAGATGGCGGTGGAGAGACAACCCTTACAACATGAGATTGATTGTCTCGATTTAGCTCTTCGTAAGCCTCTCGTTGATCACCTTGATGAGACTTGGCGATTTCATCGATTATTTCAGAGATCGCACTTCCTCGTGAGCTCGAGAAATTTTCTCCAAATGAGTGGCGGACTGTTTGTCTTCTCAAGCTCAAAGCTTGGAGATTCTTCTTCTTCTCTTGGTTCTCACCGGAGGAATTTACGTTGATTCCTCTTCTTCGTGTTCCTTGGCGGCAGTAGGGCCGGAGCATCTTTCTTGGATGGAGCGGCCTTTACGGGCTTGGCGTCCTCTTTTTCTTATGGCCGAGAAGTTATTTGGGATTCCTTCTCCGCCTCGGCCAAGCGGAGCAGAGACACGATCGCTCGGGCGGAGTAACTCCGCTGCAGGAAAGGAGCGTCCGTTTTCTTTTGCTACGAGGGGCGCTTTCTTCTTAGCAACCGTGTAGGGGCGCTCTTTCTTGGGAGGAGGTGACAAGCGTGTCCTTGGTTGGTGATTCCCCCTCACTTGTATCCACCCTCTTCGCATGGGCTCTCTTCCGGCTCTGAAAGATTAGCCCTGAACATTTTCTTGTTCACATGGAAAGACTTTCCATGTTGAAGGGGAATGCCCTTCACTTCCATCAAGTGGCCAATTACCAGCCATAACCAAGTGATCCTCCAAAGGATCCATCCTCATTGTATGTCTTGTTTCAACATTTTGGCGAGTCTGCTTGCATACCTAACTCATCCCGATTGACTTTCTTGCCTTCCATGATTGCAGCCATGACGATCGATCGCTTTGTCTTTGACAAATTTATTGAAATCGCCAAACTTCATATCCACACACTTTGCAACGACACCCATCAGCTTGTGGTAGTCGTCCCTCAGTAGCTTCTTCTCAACTGTGTAGATTACTTTAGCAACGCACTCCGGTTTGGCTAATTCTTTCCATGCAGAGCTTAACTTAACTCGACCGTATATTTCCGTCATGCCCTCGGGCGACAAGAACCAAATGCTCGCAAGGTCCTTAGCGATGATCAAAATGTCCTTGCGGTGGACGAGAAGACTTGATGCCTTCGTCCCGCACCTCGATTGACATAGAATGCGCCACCTCTTCAAGATAGGTGTGCGAGTATTCCATTGTAAGAAAAGGTGCGAGACCGGACTTTTCCAAATATCAACTATCTTCTTCACTAGGGTTTCATTGGAACCCTGCTTTATCATTCCTTCGAAATCGACAGTCGATCCAGAGTGGATTTGCTTCCATAACTTTACAAAATCGAGCTTTGGTGCCATTTGTAGAGAGTTTTACCGATTTAAACTTGATAGATTTACTTGAGGACTGGTAGGGTTTGCGAGAGAGATGAACTGGCTTTTCTCTTGCTTTGAAGATGAACAATTTTGAGTGTGAGAGAGAAAACTGAAAGAAAATGAGTATATAAGGGTTATGAAAGGACGTGTTTTTGGTTTTTGATTTTGATCAAGATCAACGGCTCAGATTTAGCACGCCGAACTGCATTTAATTCCTCGCATTTAATGCGGCAACATTTATATCCAATCATATGCTTACTATGCAACGTTTGACTGTACCCGTCATTATTACGCTGACGTCATCCTTAAAAACATTCCCGGTCATTAAAAATGACTGCATTTTTGTCACTTAGCTCATAAATGACTCAGCTTATGTCAAAAGTGACTTAAATCAGCTTCTCTCCTTTCATTAAGCGACTCAGCTGTCAGCTAACTCAATACAGCTGACATTCCGATATGGCTGTTTCACTTGGCTGATGTGAAAATCTTGTTTATATCTCACTTTCTATCTTCCATCTTTTCTGATTGAGTCTTCTGAGTATTAACTCAGCTCAATTAACCCTAGCTCATGCTTAAGCTCTTCAAATCTTGATTCACATAAGGGCTTGGTGAAAATGTCAGCTAACTGTTTATCAGTTGAGATGTATTCCAAAACGATATCTTTCTTTTCAACATGATCTCTTATGAAATGATATCTGACATCAATGTGCTTTGTTCTTGAATGCAACACATGATTATGAGTAATTGCAATAGCACTTGTGTTGTCACACATAATTGGAATTTCTTTTTCTTCAATTTCATAATCTCTCAGCTGTTGTCTCATCCATAAGACTTGGGCTGCAAATTTGCCAGCAGCTATATACTCTGCTTGTGTAGATGTGGCTATTGAGTTTTGTTCTTGCTAAACCATGAAACTAATCTGTTTCAAGCATTTGACATGTACCAAGTACTCTTTCTCATCAACTCTACATCCAAAGATAGCGAATCAATAACCAATTAGCTTGAATCCACCTTCCTTTGGATACCACAAGCCAACTTCCTGGCATCCCTTCAAATACCTTAGGATTATCTTAGCTGCAGTCATATGGCTTTCTTTAGGTGTAGATTGGAATCTTGCACATACACCTCTTGCAAAGGTGATGTCCGCCTATTCTTTGTTAAGTAGAAGCGGTGAACCAATAAGTGCTCGTATCTTGTTTGATCTGCAGGTTTGCCATCTACATCCATGTCCATCTTGACTGATGTATTCATTGGTAATTTTACAGAAGACTTCTCTTCCATACCAAACTTCTTCATTAAATCTATGGTATAATTTGTTTGACTTATGAAGGTCCCATCCTTCAGCTGTTTAACTTGAAGTCCTAGGAAGAAGGTCAGATCTCCCATCATGCTCATTTCAAATTTGCATTGCATGAGATTTGAGAACTTATCACACAGTTCTTTGTTTGTGGATCCAAAAATGATATCATCCACATATATCTGAACAAGCAGTATACTCTCTCCATCTTGAATTCAAAAGAGTGTTTTGTCCACTTTCCCTTTGGTAAATCTATTAACAGTTAGAAATTGAGACAATGTATCATACCATGCTCTTGGTGCCTGCTTCAGTCCATATAGAGCTTTCTTGAGCATGTACACTTTATCTCCAAGAGTCTTCTGCTCAAATCCTGGAGGTTGCTCAACATAGACTTCTTCTTCCAACAGTCCATTTAAAAATGCACTTTTCACATCCATTTGATATACAATAAAGTTCTTGTGTGCAGCATAGGGAAGAAACATCCTTATTGATTCTAATCTTGCAACACGAGCAAATATTTCATCAAAATCTATTCCCTCTTCTTGGCAATACCCTTGGGTACCAACCTTGCTTTGTTTCTTACCACAGAACCTTCCTCATTCATTTTATTTCTAAAAACCTATTTTGTGCAAATAACATTTTGATGTGTTGGCCTTTGCACCAATTCCCATACCTTGTTTCTTTCAAACTGATTGACTCTTCTTGCATGGCCTGAATCAATGTGTGTAATCGAATGCTTGGCACACATCTTTTGGCTCTATTGGGAAATAAAACAAGTGAACATTGCTTCTTCTTGAGCTCGATCTGGTTCTTACACCATCTCTCACATCTCCAATGACTAGCTCGTGGATGGTCTCTCGGCCATCTCACATCGAGGTTGAAGCAAGTCGGTTGGGTTCAAACCGTCTTGCTACTGTTTGTTTGTCTTGAGCAGCTCTTTCATCATCATTCATGCAGATTTTCCAGTGTCTTTGAGATTCAGCTATCTCATCTTCATCTTGGTTGATTACTCTTGCTTGACTTCAACATAAGGACTCTTACGCATAGTTGGTGATTCGAAACTTATCGACTAACTCTTCAATGTCTTCTCCATTCACATTAGGTTCATCAAAAACCACATGAATAGACTCTTACAGGACTGACCATTGTCCTCTTGTTCAACACTCTATAGGCTTTGCTCTCACCGAGTATCCCAAAAAGATACCTTCATCATCTTTAGCATCAAAAGCCTTTAGATTATCCTTGCCATTGTTGTGGATGAAACATTTACATCCAAATATTACAAGTACCCAACCTTTGGCTTTCTCCCTATCCGTTTCATAGGGAGTCTTTGTCATTGTCTATTAATCATGCATCTATTTTGAGTATAGCATGCGGTATATATGGCTTCACCCAAAATCTCTTAAATGGCCAGCCGACCCACTAACATGGTCCTTGCGACTTCCTTGAAAGTTCTGTTCCTTCTTTCAACATTACTCCATTACATTGTGGAGTTCTTGTTGTAGATAACTCATGAGCAATACCATTTAAACACAATATTGAGTTATTATCCCATTGACAAACTCAGTCCCTCTATCAGATCTTATCTTTGGCTCTTTTCATTGTGAACTATTTTCATCACCGAGGTAGTTTTACGCAAGGTTTCTTTTCTTTTTGCACATGAAGATTGTCCATGTATATCTTGAATAGTCATCTACCACCACTAAGGTGTATTTCTTCCCACTTATCTTTGGTTTGGTTCAATGGACCAAATAAGTCCATATGCAACAGATGTAATATTCTTGTTGAAGAAGGACTAGGCTTCTCCTTGAATGAAGATTTGATCTGCTTTCCCATCTGACATGCATCACATACACTTTCCTTCTTGTACACTGAGTCTGGCAATCCTTCCACAAGATGACTCCTTGCAAGCTTGTTGATTGTCTTGAAGTTCAGATGACTCAGCTTCTTGTACCACAGCCAACTTGATTCGGCTGCACTCTTTGCTAACAGACAGGTGCTTGGTGTGGCGGTGACCGTCTACCACATACATGTTCTTACATGCGGATCCTTGCAATCTATTTCATTTGATTCAGTATCTTTAATTTGCCACACTCCCATATTGAATCCAACATTGTAGCCTTTATCACAAAGTTGACTTATGCTGAGCAAATTGAAGTTGAGTCCCTCAACATAAGCAACATCTGTAATTTCCAATCCATTCTTCTTGATGGATCCAGTGCCTTTATTTCCCCTGGAGCTTCATTTCCTCCAAATATAACTTTTGCGCCTCTAATCTCCTTGAACTTTGACAGATTTTTCTTGTTTCTTGTCATATGTCTGGAACAACCACTATCCATGTACCAGGTTCGTTGGCACTCGGCTGTTCCTTGAACCTGCAATCAAGGAAATTAGTTTTTAGGTACTCATGCTTGTGCGGGTCTGAGGGTTAGTGCTATAAGATGATCCAACCAACCTATAGCCAAATGACTTGACTCTAAGAGGTTGCCATCTATCTGTGCCATATTCATAACTCACTTTGCTAAATTGCTTGGGGGCTTTAGGTTCATACAACTGTCTCTTTTGTATGTATACATGTGTGTGTGTTTTAGCAATTGTCTTCTTTGGGTAGTTGTGATGTTTTTGAGTGTAGTGCCTGGGTGCAAATGTGTGCTGATAATAGCTCTTTTGCCTTTGGAATGACCTTTGCTGAGTTATAGGTCTTTTCCATTTAGGCTTGTATTCCATAGGTCTTTCTTTGATATTTCACATTATTCGAATCGGTTTGGCTTGGATAATTTCTACCATTCCCATCAAATATGTTTCTTTGATAAAGCTTTTGGGGTTTTTGGTAGCTCTGTTTATTCTTCACAGAGTACTTCCTATTTGGAGTTTGTTGAGGAACTCTGCTGGATTTCTTCTCAATTGTCCTCTCAGCATACTCAACTGGTTGTTTTCCTTTTCCTTTATATCCAAGGCCAGTTTGTTTGTGATTATGCTTTGGAATGAATGTGGGTGCAACATTTGGCATTTTGGATTTTTGAGATGCTTCATTACTTGGAGATCCTTTTTCCAAAATCACTCACGGGAACTTGACTATGCATAAAGGAATTGAATCATATGCTGTCTTATCTCCACATTCTTTTTGACTCATGATAAGGTCATCCAATGATTTAGATGCCTTTGTAAATGAGGCAATCACATTTTTAAGATCATTTTCTCTCTTTTCAATAGCAGCTATCTCTGCTATTAGTTTGGCATTTTCAGCCTTCAGCTCTTTTTTTCACCAGCTATGTGACTTAGAGTACTCAGCTCCTTTGTCAGCTGTGAGTTTTGGCTTTTGAGCTGGCTGTTTTCCACATTTAATAGTATGTGTGAGGATTTAATGTGCTCAAAGTCTTTCATCATTTTGGCTAATGAATCATAAAGATCAGTTGGTGATGAAGTGTGTGTATCACAATCACCATCACTAGAATCTGAATGAGATGAGTTAGAGTGTACCTCATCTTCCTGATCTGGTTGATCTTGTTCTTTGGCCATTAGACAAATCAAGGCTTCTTCTTTAGAATCACTTGAGTAGTCAGCTTCACTACTCTCTGAATCAACTACTTCCTTCGACTTGGCTGTCTCAGCAGCTAACATAGCCTTTTTCTTTTCCTGTCTTCTTTCTCTGAATCTTCTTTCTTCTTCATTCCTGTATTTATTGACTACTGGATATGGGCAATCAATAGCAAAGTGTCCTGGTTGTCTGCAGTTCCAACACAGGTTCTCAACCTTTTGGTCATTTCTTTCGGTCCTTGAATTATCAGCTCTCTGATATTCAACCTTTTGATGTGCAGCTCTCTTGGGTGGCCTATGTTCCCTTGACTTGGAGGGAGCTGAATGTCTCCTGGAGGTTTCACCCTTGTTTTTCTTGTAGTTCTTATTAAAGAACTTGTTGAATCTTTTCACCATCAGGGTTATTTCCTCCTGATCAATAACTTCCTTGACTTCAGCTCTCTTTCCATCCTTGACTATTAGTGCAGCCGTTTTAGGTACAACTGTGTCCTCTTGATCTTTTCTTCTAAGCTCAAACTCATAGGCTTTGAGGTCTGAGAATAGCTCATGATTGGTTGTTGTTGTGAGGTTCATTGAATGTCTTAGGGCCATGACTTTCATTTCCCATTCAGCTGGGAGGCTTCTCAGAATCTTCATACATATTTCCTTCTGTGTATATTCTTTCCCAAGTCTTTGATAGCTCATTTGTGATTTCGATGAATCCGAAGATCCGGTGATCAAGGTTTCACTGCAAGCATTTTAAAATTTTAAAATTTACGTACATCAACGACCAATTTGTTTTCTTTAATTTGCTCAGATCCTTCACAAATTAAAGTTAATTTATCCCAGATTTGTTTTGCAGTTTGGCAAGATTTGACTTTGTTGAACATTGCTTTGTCCAAGGTTTTGTACAGTATGTCCTTGGCTACATTGTCCAAGTTGCATCTTTTTCTATCCTCATTTGTCCACTCAGTCCTTGGTTTCTCAACCATGGCTGGTCTTGCCTCAGCTACAACTTCTTCTCCTTCAGCTGCAGCTGCTCTCCTTACGGCTGTGTTCACTTTCAATATTTGCAGTGGCCCATCCTCTATCACTATCCACATTTCATCATGTAAAGCAGATAGATGAGCCTGCATACGAATTTTCCAGTCATCAAATTCCTCAATAGTGAACATAGGAATGCGTGTTAAATTTGCTCCCATGATAATAACTTTGCTGAATAAAAATAACTTTTGAAAGAGCAAGTGTTAAAAGTTTCTTTGAAAGATTGGAGATCTAGTTCAGTAACCAATGCGGAAGGCTCAATGAACCAACCGCTCTCGATACCACTTGTAGGTCCCAAGGGTGTGAGTAAGGTTTAGAAGAGGGGTTGAATAAACCTTACCAACTTTTCGATTTTTAGTCCTTTGAAAATATTCTGAGTTAATTACAGTTGTGTCCTTGAGGGACAAACTAAGTTAGTTAATCGTGAGTTAGCCACTCAATGACTCGATAGAGCTATTGATAGAATAACTCAGTTTTTTAGTCTAAACCTTAACTTGGCTATCATGTGTTTTTCAGCGGAAGACTTAACACCTTTGAATTTGATTTAGCTTTGTTTTAACACTTGATTTTAGCACTTAGTTATTTATCAATTGGATAGAAAATTATCAACGAGATATGAAATGAGTATGCGAGAAATGTAAATATCTTTGAAATGTAAATGACACAAGTGATTTTTATAGAGGTTCTAAGATGGGGTAATTCTTCTAATCCTCTCTTCTCCAACTCACTGGAGAATCCACTAAGTAATAATCAATTCACAAAGTGGTTATCGGTCTAGAGACAAGTCTTGATCACCACGGTGACTTGCTCCTTGGACTCGATCTGGAGATGCCTTGGTCACACAAATGGCTTCTCGTCAGTCTCGGCTTCTTCACGGGGCGGTTGTCTTGCTACTTGACTCACTTTCTCAAGCTTCTTGGATTTGATCACGAAGCCCTCCAATGTCTTGAGGCTGTTCGACCTTGAACCTTTCTACAATCCCCCTTGGAAAGTAGACATTGTTGATTCTTCAAAAGTTTCCTCTTCAACGATTTGAAGTAGTCTTTCCTTCACGACTTTGTGTTGGATCGATTTCCTTGAGATTTAGGCTTGAGGATTTTGCTTGAATATCTTGAGAATATTTTGCGGGGTTACAATTTGAATAATGCTTGTTCGTTCGTGGTTCGAGTAATCAAGGTAACCTTTTCTCAATGAAATTCCTCGGCCTTTTATAGTGAACTTTCAAAAATCTGCCCGTTGAATAGATAGGCTGATTTTCAAAAGTCACTTGTGTTCGTTGGCTTGTCTTTTCTTGGTCTTCATTCTTGATATGTAGACCTTTCCTCGTATTAAATGCATGTTCAACTTTTGGTTCGACACGGTGCGATCTTCCCATTGGTTTATTCCTTTTGCACGCAAGGGGATGAGCACTTTAAGACACAGCGGCATGGGTGTATTACTTATTTAAGTAATGTTCTTGACTTCTCTGCGGGATTCTTTTGATTAACTCCTCTTTTGCATTGCCTTTTCCCCGAGGTGACTTGAGTCTGCTCCAATCATTGAAAGACTCATCTATCACTTCAACTTGTGACATGACTTCTCAAGTTGACTTAAGCGACTCTTCACACGGTGTCCCTCACATTACATCTTGATCGAGTCCTTGGTCTTACATGTCTTGGCCATACTCGGCCATTCCACAATGAGTCTTCACTTCACTTCTTGATTGACTTCTTGTATTTCCGGCATAGGCGACTTGACTCGGCTCATCCCATTTATATATTACAATGAGAATTACAAGGAAAATGGGGTGCCAACATCCTAATCTAAGTTTTACATGGCATTCATCAAAATCTACAAAATAATTTCCCAACACATACCATACGCTTGGTGTTTGTTTCAATCCATACAAAGCTTTCTTGAGCTTGTAGACCTTATCTCAATAGTTTTACGCTCAAAACCTGGTGGTTACTCAACATAGGCTTCTTCTTCAAAAGTCCATTGTTAGTAAATTTATTGAGTAAATTTTGATTATACCATGTAAAACTTAAACTAGGAAGTTGGCACCCCATTTTCCTTGTAATTTGTATTGTAAAGATAGAGTGAGAAAGCTGAGTCAAGTCATATGCCAAAAATAAAGAAGACAATATGGGGCTGATTGAAGACTGCTGCGTGTCAACTGAGTATGGCCAAGAAAAGAATCAGGACTCGTGAAGGAGTGTCGGTGAGGAACAACGGTGAGAAGTGTCGATTAAGTGAACTCAAGGAGCCAGTCTCAATTTGAAGTGACGGTTGAGTCATCTAATAATTGGTGACTAAAGTCACCTGGGGTAAAGACAACAGTCTAGTGAAGACAACTGACTTAGATCCGTTGATTAAAGTCAAGAATATTACTCAATATAGTAATATGTCAAAGCTGTCAGGTCTAAAGTGTTAGTCCCAGAAATATGCAAAAGGAATAAACCAATGGTAAACAATCTTGCACCTTGTGTCGAGGCACCGCAATCTTTGCGAAGACATTTAATACGAGGAAATATCAACATCAAGGACTGCAACAAGACAAGCCAACGAACAAAAGTGACATTTGAAACTAGCCTATCTCTTCAACGAGCAAAATTTCAAATGTGCACTATAAAAAGCTGAGGAAGTTATTGAGAAGAGGTGGCCTGAACCATGAACAAGCAAGCATTATTCAAGCATTTAACTGCAATATTTTCATTAACATTCAAGCAATTCCTCAAGCACGGAACTCGAAGGAAATCGATCCAACACAAGTTGTAGAAAGGTTCAAGTCAAACCATTATCAAGTTTGTTAGAGGGCTTCGTGATAAAATCCAAGAACTTGAGAAGTGACACAAGTAGCAAGGCAAGCGCCTGTGGAGAAGGTGAAGTCGCAAGAGGCTAAGCGTGTGATCAAGGCTATCTCGGACTGTTCACCGCTTTGTAAACTGATTTGTTACATAGTGGATTCCTCCAGGAGTTGGAGAAGTGAGGATTAGAAGAATTTACCCCATCTTCGAAAAACAAATCTAAGGGCGTTAAATCTTTCGCTGTTAAAATTAAACCAGCCAAGTTAAGTATAGGTTAAACAGCCAAGTTATTCTATCAACAGCTCTATCGAGTCTGTTGAGTGGCTAACTTAGCTAAATAACCAACTTAGTCATGTCCCTCAGGATAGTGTTTGAGTCAACTCTTTGTAATTTTAAAGGACTAAAATCAAAAATTTGGTAAGGTTTACTCAACCCCCTTCTAAACCTAACTCACACCCCATGGTACCTACAAGTGGTATCGAGAGAGGTTGGTTCATTGAGCATTCTTCACAGTTCTTGAACTAGGTTTCTATCTTTTCAAAAGGTTTTAAACACTTGTTTTTCAAAATCTTTCATTATCTTTCATTTTAAGCAAAGTTATTATCATGGAAGCAAATCTGACACGCATTCCTACGTTCACTGTTGAAGAATTTGATGATTGGAAAATTCGTATGCAGGCTCATCTATCTGCATTACATGATGAAATGTGGCTTGTGATAGAGGATGGGCAAGCTGCAAATAATTAAAGTGAACACGGTAAGAAGAAGAAGCATTTGAAGAAGGAGAAAGAAGGCTGCTGAAGCAAGACCAACCATGGTTGAAAAACCAAGGGTGAGTGGACTAATGAAGATAGGAAGAGATACAATTTGGACAATGTGGCCAAGGACATACTCTACAAGACATTAGACAAAGCCATGTTCAATAAAGTCAAATCTTGCAAATCTGCAAAAGAAATCTTGAATAAACTAACTTTAATTTGTGAAGGATCAGAACAAATTAAAGAAAATAAAATGTCTGTTGCTGTTCAAAAATTTGAAAATTCAAAATACTTGCAGGTGAAACCATGGATCAGCTGGATGCCAGATTCACTGAAATCACAAATGAGCTTTCAGCTCTTGGGAAGGAATATACACCAAATGAAATGTGTATGAAGATCTTAAGAAGCCTCCCAGCTGAATGGGAAATGAAGACTATGGCCCTGAGACATTCAATGGACCTCTCAAGAACATATAATCATGAGCTATTCTCAGACCTCAAAGCCTATGAGTTTGAGCTGAGAAGAAAAGAGCAAGAGGAGACATTTGTACCCAAGACAGCAGCACTAATGGCTAATGATGGAAAGAGAGTTGAACCCAAGGAAGTCATAGACCAGAAGAAAATTGCCCTGATGGTCAAAAGATTCAACAAGTTGTTCAAGAAGAACTATAAAAGAAATAAGGGTGAGACCTCCAGAAGAGCTCCTTCCAAGTCAAGGGAAGATAGGCCACCCAAGAGAGATGAACATAAAAGGGTTGAATATCAGAGAGCTGATAATCGAATAACAGAAAGAGCTGATCAAATAGCTGAGAACCTGTGTTGGAACTGTAGACAACCAGGACATTTTGCAGTTGACTGTTCCTATCCACCAGTCAACAAATATAGGAATGAGGAAGATAGAAAAGTCTTAAGAGAAAGAAGACAAGAAAAGAAGAAAGCCATGTTGGCTGCTGAGACTGCAGAGACAATCAAGTCTAAAGAAGCAACAGACTGAGAGAGTAGTGAAGCTGACTACTCAAGTGACTCTGAGGAAGAGGCTATGATTTGCTTTATGGCTAAAGAACAAGATCAACCAGATCAAGAAAATGAGGTACACTCTAACTCATCTCATTCAGATTCAAGTGATAGTGATTGTGATACACACAATTCATCATCCACTGATCTTTATGATTCATTAGGCAAAATAATGAAAGATTTTGAACACATAAGATCCTCACACACAATTCTAAATAAGGAAAACAACCAGCTTAAAAGCCAAAACTCACAACTAACTAAAGAGCTGAGTACTCTGAGTCACATAGCTGATGAGAACACTAAGCTGAAGGCTGAAAATGCCAAGATCATAGCAGAGTTAGCTGCTATAGAAAAGAGGAAAGCAGGATCTCAAAAATGTGATTGCCTCATTTACAAAGGCATCGAATCATTGGATGATATTCTCATAAGTCAAAATGAATGTGGAGATAAGACAAGCATAAGATTCAATTTCTTTGTTCACGTCAAACTCCAAGAGTGATTTTGGAAAAAGAATCTTCAAGTAATCTTTGAGAGGAGGCGGTGAGAAGAAATCGGTAGAAATCCTCGGCAAACTCCAACGAGAAAATACTTTGTGAAAAGCAAACAAAGGTACCAAAAACCAGGAAGTTTCATCGGGAGAAACACACATGATGGGAATGGTAGAAACTATCCAAACTATGTTGATTGGAATAATGTGAAATACAGACAGGACTTATGGAATGCAAGCGAGATGGTGGACCTAAAACTCGGCATAGGTCATCCCAAAGGCAAAAGAGCTATTATCATCACACATATGCACCCAAGCACTACACTCGGAAATATCACAACTATCCCAAGAAAGAAATTGCTAAAACACAAACACATGCATACGGACAAAGAGGCAATTTGTATGAACCTAAAACCCCCAAGCAATTTGCTAATGTGCACTATGATTATGGCACTTTAATAGATGGCAACCTCTTAGAGTCAAGTCTTTTCGCTATAGGTTGGTTGGATCATCTTATAGCACTAACCCCTCAGGACCCAGGCAAGTATGGGTACCTAAAAATTGATTTCCTTGATTGGAGGTTCAAGGAACAGCTGAGTGCCAAGGAACCTGGTACATGGATAGTGGTTGTTCCCGGACATATGACAAGAAACAAGAAAAACTGTCAAGATTCAAGGAGATTAGAGTGCAAAAGTCATATTTGGAGGAAATGAAGCTCGAGGAAATCAAGCACATGATCCATTCAAGAAGAATGGATTGGAAATCCTGAGATGTTGCTTATGTTGAAGGCCTCAACTTCAACTTGTTAAGCATCGACCAACTCTGTGATAAATCTTTGCAATGTTGGATTGAACATGAGAGTGTGCGGATCAAAGATGTTGAATCAAATGAAATAGTGCTTTGCAAGGATCAAGACGAGGAAGAATATGTATTTGGTATATTGGTCTCTTTGCTACACCAAGCACTTGTGCTAGCAAAGAGCACAACCGAATCAAGTTGGGTGTGGCACAGAAGTAGAGTCATCAGAATTTCAAGACAATCAACAAGCTTGCAAGGAGTCATCTTGTAGAAGGATTGCGGACTCGGTGTACAAGAAAGAAAGTGTATGTGATGCATGCCGGATGGGAAAGCAAATAAAATCTTCATTCAAGGATAAGCCAAGTCCTCCTTCAACAAGGATATTACATCATTGCATATGGTTTTATATGGTCATTGAGCGCCGACATAAGTGGAAGGAAATACACGGTAGTGGTAGATGACTACTCGAAGATATACATTGACAATCTTCATGTGTAAAAAGAAGGAAACATTGCGAAGTTACCTCACGAGCAAACCATTATAAAAATAAGATCGACAAAGGAACTAAGGTTTGTTAATGGGATAATAGCTCGATATTCATTGAAAATGAAATTGCTCATGAGTTATCATTGCAAGAACTCCACAGTAGAATGGAGTGGCTGAAAGAAGGAATAGAACTCTCAAGGAAGCTGCAATGACCATGTTAGTTGAAGCTGGATTGCCTAAGAGATTTTGGGTTGAAGCCATTAACACAGCATGCTATACTCAAAATAGATGCATGATCAGAGAACTGACCAAGACTCCCTATGAGAATTGGACAGGGAGAAAGCCAAATGTTGGATATTTCAGGGATATTTGGATGTAAATGTTTCATCCATAACAATGGCAAAGATAATTTAAAGGCTTTTGATGCTAAAGCTGATGAAGGTAACTTTTTGGGATACTCAGCTGAGAGCAAAGCCTATAGAGTGCTTAACAAGAGGACTATGGTTATAGAAGAGTCTATCCATGTGATTTTTGATGAACCTAATGTAAATGGAAAGACATTGAAGAGTTAGGCGATAAGTTGAATCAACCAACAATACATAAAAGTCCTTTTGTTAAAGGCGACGTAAGAGCAATCAACCTAGATGAAGATGAAATAGGTGAATCTCAAAGGCAGTTAGGGAAGTCTACAACAATGAAGATGAAAGAGGCACATTCAAGACAACTTAGGCTGAGGCAGTGAATCCAAAACTTACTTCAACTTTGATGTGAGATGGGTGAGAGACCATCCACGAGTTTGTTATTAGAGATGTTAGAGTTGGCATAAGAACCCGGATCAGGACCACAACATGAAGCTATGTTCACCGGTTTCATTTCCCAGATAGAGCCTAAAGTTGTGTCTCAAGCATTGGATGAGACACATGCGATTCAAGCCATGCAAGAAGAGTGAATCGGTTTGAAAGAAACAAAGTATGGGAATTAGTGCGGAGAGGCCAACCCATCAAAATGTTATTGGCACAAAATGGGTTTTCCAGAAACAAGATGAATGAGGAAGGATTTGTTGTAAGTAACAAATCAAGATTAGTAATAAAAGGGTATTTTCAAGAAGAGGGTATAGATTTTGATGAAAATTTTGCTCTGTTGCAAGATTGGAAGCAATAAGGATGTTTCTTGCTTATGTTGCACATAAGAACTTCTTTGTGTATCAAATGGATGTGAAGAGTGCGTTTTAAATTGACTATTAGAGGAAGAAGTCTATGTTGAACAACCTCCAGGTTTTGAAGCAGAAAACTATTGGAGATAAGGTATATAAGCTCAAGAAAGCATTATATGGATTGAAACAAGCACCAAGAGCATGGTATGATACATTGTCTCAATTTCTAACTAACAATGGATTCACCAAAGGCAAAGTTGATAGAACACTCTTGAGAATTCAAGATGGAGAGAGTATCTTTTGCTTGTTCAAATATATGTGGATGACATCATTTTTGGTTCCACAAATAAAGAGTTGTGTGACAAGTTCTCAAACCTCATGCAAGGTAAATTTGAGATGAGTATGATGGGAGAGTTGACTTTCTTCCTAGGACTTCAAGTCAAGCAAATGAAGGATGGAACCTTCATAAGTCAAACAAAATATACCGGAGATTTAATGAAGAAATTTGAGTACGGAAGAGAAGTCTTACGTGAAAATTCCAAAGAATACATATGTAGGTCCCGGGGGTGTGAGTAAGGTTTAGAAGGGGTTGAATAAACCTTACCAACTTTTCGATTTTAGTCTTTTTAAAATATATGATTTAACACAACTGACTAAGTCCTTGAGGGATAGCTAAGTTGGTTATTCAAATGATTAGCCACTCAGCGACTTTCGATAGACTGTTGATAGAATAACTTCAATTTGTTTAACCTGAACCTTAACTTGGTGTGTTGGTTTTATCAGTGGAAGACTTAACACCCTTTGATTTGATTTAAACTTGTTTTAACACTTGATTTTAGGTATTGGTTATTTATCAATTTGGATAGCAAATGAATTTATCGTGAGATATAAAGTAAATATGTAGAAATATAAAAGTCTTTGAAAAATTAAATGACACGATTAATTTTTATAGAGGTTCGAAGATGGGGTAATTCTTCTAGTCCTCTCTTCTCCAACTCTGGAGGAATCTACTATGTAAAGATACTGTTTACAAAGTGGTCATGATCGAGAAACGACGCTTTGATCACCACCACGGTGGCTTTTCTTCGACTAAGCTTCGTCACGGGCGGCGGTTGCCTTGCTACTTGACTCACTTTAAAGTTCTTGGATTTGATCACGATGCCCTCCAAAGACTTGATATTGGTTCGACGCTTGAACCTTCCTACAATCCTCCTTAAAAGTAGACCCCTTTTGATTCTTCAAATGTTTCCTCTTCAACAGTTTGAAGTTGTCTTTCCTTCATGACTTTGTGTTAGATCGATTTCCTTCGAGTTTTAGGCTTGATGATTTGCTTGAATATCTTGAGAATATTTGCAGGTTTTACATCTTGAATATTACTTGCTTGTTCGTGGTTCAAGTAACCTTTTCTCAATGAATTTCCTCAGCCTTTTATAGTTAACTTTCAAAAATCTGCCCGTTGAAGAGATAGGTTGATTTTCAAAGTCACTTGTGTTCGTTGGCTTGTCTTTTCTTGGTCCTCAATCTTGAGATATAGACCTTTCCTCGTATTAAATAAATGTGCAGCTTTTCAGGTTCTGACACGAGATGCAGTATTTCCCATTGGTTTATTCCTTTTGCATGCTTCTGGGACACACACTTTAAGACCTGGCAGCATGGAAGTATTACTTATTTAAGTAATGTTCTTGACTTCTGTGCAATGGATTCATTTCAGTTAACTTCTCTTGGCTGCTGCCTTTTTCCCCAGGTGACTTGAGTCTGCTCCAATTATTGGAAGACTCATCTATCACTTCAACTTGAGACTTGGCTTCTTGAGTTGACTTTGACTGACTCTTTACACACCTGTTCCTCAGCTGATACACCTTCAGTCGAATTCTTGATCTTTTTTCTTGGCCATACTTAGTTGTTCCCACAGTAGTCTTCACTTGATCTTGATTGACTTCTTGTACTTCCAGGCATAGCTGACTTGACTCAGCTTTTCCAGCCCTATCTATTACAATGAAAATTACAAGGAAAATGGGGTGCGAACTTTCTAGACAATTTCCCCCTTTTTTATGATGCCAAAACTTAAAAGCAATAAACAACATGTAATCAGCAAAGATACATACAGATAATGCAGTAACAAAGAATGTATGTGTAGAATCAATCGTTTTATTGATCATAGCATTCTTGTCCTTTACACAACTGTTTACATTTGGTATCAGAGCATTTTATATCAGAGCAACAACATCTATGCTAGGATACTATTACAAAGTGAAAAATTACAGAAAACTTCACTTAGTATACAGATGACTTACAAAAGTGTATTTACATAAGTAAAATACATGAAGGGTTCGCAACAACACTTCAACGCCTTCGCTGCCTCCTTCTATCCTCTTCAGCTCTGTCAAAATCATCAGCTCTCTTTCTTTTTCTTTCTTCTTCAGCTTCTTTCTGCTTCTTTTCATAAGCTCTTTTAGAAACATCATCGTTCCGCTTTCTCTCGAGCCATTCCTCTGTTTGCATTTTGTTCTCCTCTTCCTGACTTCTCACGGCTTCAGCATTCTTCCTAGCCACCTCCAGATTTGCTACTTCATCATGCCCAGCCCAGTAGAGTCTCCCTTTCTTTCCGGGATCCACATATTCAATGTTCTTGGGTCTTGGGCGAGGTTGAAAGCCTCTTCCTCCACCACTTCTTCCCTCCTCCTGCAGGTGTATCTTTGTCGAGAGTCTTACCTTTACCAAACAATGGTTGTTGGTAATCTGTGGCCTTATCGGCTTCTTCGCACAATTAAGACCCTTCTCCCGATCTGAGATCTCGGGCTTGGGCTACGGACATCTTTTGGAAATAGCCTTCGATTGGCGTCTTGAATTCTTCAAGTGATCTTGGCTCGGATCCGTTGTCGGTATGGCATCTTGATCCTTTCTGCCCGAGGAATGCCGCCGTATTGTTTCAACACTTATTCGACGTGGGCATCCATCTTCTTATCGAACTCTACCATCCCTACTTCTATGATTCGTCTTTTCTTCGACATTGGCGCGGAGTGTTGATCAATGATCGGCTGGAAGTTTCTTTGATAATTGAGGTTTATAACGTGACCTGTTTGAGGGGTTTCAACAATAATTAATGTCAAGTCCTTGAAAGTTCCCCTCACCGTTTGCTTTTCCCTTCTTCTCGATTCACCGTCATTTTGGCTTGAGACTTTTTCAATTTTTCTTCTTTTAAACTCCTTAGGGCCTCATCTTCCCCCTTTTTGGCATCATCGAAGGAAAGAGGAACCCCGGGGAACATGCTGCGAGCATGAAGTCAAGTCCACGATGGCGCGGAATCTGTTTGGAGTCTGTTGCTCGTAAAGGTATCCGAAATTCTGAGCAGTGGCTTTGGACTCGTGCCACCAATTTCATTTCAGCCATCGGAGGCTGAATTTTGCATTCATAGTCTCCTCAGGCGCATAACGTATTTTCTCGAAATTCACGCGTAGCTCCATTTGTTTTGTGAGAGGCATGCAACCTCTCAATATATTCTCGCATGGTGTGCCTGTTCGAAGTGTTGTCAGCGCTCCAAACAAGCATTTTATTGTATAACGCCTTAAACTAGCGAACCTGCTCGTATCGCATGGCACTCTGCTATTGAGACCACTCCCTGAGACTTACCACTATCCCTCTCAAATCTGCCGTGAGGGTGGCATCTCTATTGTCCAGTCGTAAGTCTAGTGAGGCTTGGTGCCGTTCGATCTTCTCAATCTCTTCACAGATCTTCTTGAAGACTTCACGAATCACAACTATCTCACTTGATTCAGCTGCCGGCCATTCTGCATCGAAGTCAAAGTTTCTTTGGCACAATAAGTCGGTAGGGAGTATGGGATCTTCTCGTCTGATGAATCATCGTTGCTCTTTGCGGTCTCTTCCTCTAGCTCGAGGCAACTCGATAAAGCAGGAAATACTTGTTAAAAAGTATCATCTCGAACATATAGGATTATTTGTGCGGTTTGTGCTATGATGTTTACGTGGAGTCGCACTTCTTTGCCCGGTGTGGGAACTGCGCGAATGACTCGATTTCAGTGGAGCGATTGGAATGTGTTGCCCAACCGATGAGCCTTAGTCTTAATAGCTTCTTCGGTCTCGAGATTTCTCTAAATGAATTCACGGATCTCTGTTTTGACATCGGCTCATCGGATGATGATGAAACTTGGGGCTTGTTCATCATCGAATTTAAATGTTTGTGAGCGACTTTGTAACTCGGAATCGTATTCTTGAGAACATCCTCGGTTAGGTCCTTTTGATGCGCAGCGGGTGTGGACTCGGCTTCATCTTGGACCCCGAAATGATATGTCGAGGATTCTCTCTGGGAGTCATGAAGTGCGCTTATCTCCTTCTCAAACTCAGCGCTTTGAACATGATGAATGTTAAGATGCAGTGAGCTTTACCCGGGGAGGTCTCAACTTCCCTTAGGCCTTCAATACCTCCAGCGTCTCAAGCTACGGCGAGGCCTTCAATATTCCTTTGTGATCGCGATTGTCTTAGGGTCTTCAACATTGGCATCCATATGAATCTCAACCCCTTGGATTGCACTTTCATTGCAGTGTTAACTCCCGGGGCATCTCCATCATGTGCCTCGGCAGTAGGAGCAGTGTCATTAGCCTTCAAAGAAGGCGACACTTGGTGAGACAGACTCAAGCTGTCAGGAGCCTCGTTAATGTCACTCTCTTGTGGTTGTTTCTTAGATTCCACTTTGCCACCTTTCTTCAAAAAGAGAGTCATCTGCAGCATCCTCCGACCTTTGCGGTGGGTGAGTTTCCCCCTCGGTGGCACACTAGGTTTGTGGTGATGATCTTTAGTCAGTGGCTACGATAATCTAGAGGGTGAATAGATTATTCCGGTTTTGATTTTGCCCTCTTTTTGAATGATAAAGCAAGGATGAAAACTAAAGTGCGGAAAATAAACAACACACGTCGATTGAAAGAGCTTCACCCCACCTAGGGACTCGTGCTCTACCACCCCAATATATCCTGGGATGGGTTTCAAAAAGAAAAAGAAATTTTATTAATTACCAAAATTAATACAACACCACCTTGAGGATTACCACAATCCTCTTTACACACCTTCAAGGAGATTACCCAATCTTTCCTTCAACACCTATGAAGAGTACCACACTCTTCAACACCTAAGATCACCCAGTGTACTCTTACCACAAGAGCAACAACAAGGATATCTTATTTTGGATGATTGACAAAATTCAAGATTACAACTCTATAATACCAATACAAATATTGAGAGCAAGTGTAATCAAGAATCAAAAGCCTAGACCTCAAGAGTGTGCAAGTGAAAGTACTTAGGCTAAAATACAACAAGATATGAAAGTGTGCATTATATGCTCTTTGCTTGTATGTTGTGTTATATCTTGTTGCTTGAATGAAGCCTCTATTTATAGGAGAGGTCTTTGCTTGATTTCTAGACATAGGCTCCTCTTTGGGAAGTGATTTTCTGCAAAAGAAACCATTTAAAATCAAGATTATAGTTGTTAGAAATCAATCCCACAAATTAGGAAAAGGCATGCGAAAATGCAATGGATAGTTTCTTGATACAAGAGAGTGCGACCGTCGCGCGAGAATAAGTTTGAAATGGGTTCTCTGTGAATTTTACATAGGGAGGCGTTGTGGGGTCCGGCCCGGTCTCTCTATGTCCGAGCAGTCGGTGCTAAAAAATCGAAACAGAGTTACATTCTTGGAATCAACCTTGGGCACCGGTTGCCCATATCGATTCGACCTTAGGGTCGACAGTGCATCCCCTCCCCTTTTCCCTTCCGTCCCGTTTTACGTTTCAAAACTTCAACTCAGTCAGGTTGCCCTATGGGCGTGGTCGATCTGAAACATAAGTGTTGTCGATATTTTATCGAAAATAAACTTCAAGAAATACTCAGAAAAATAGTAAATACATTTTAAATCGATCGGAAGTATTTGGACAACATTTAGGGACATTGTTTTGGTATAAAACCTCATTTGAACAAAATCATCAAAATCATGATAAAAACATTTTATTTGGGACGGACTCAGCTGTCCAGAGCACTCGTCAATGTCACTCTCTTTTGTGGTTGTTTCTCGATTCCACTTCGCCACCTTTCTTCAAAGAGAGTCATCTGCGGCATCCTTCGACCTTCTTTGTAGTGGAGTGAGTTTCCCCCTCGGTGGCACACCGGTGAGTATTGATGATGGGGTCACTCTTCTCCCGGACTCGCGACTTCTTCCATTGAGTGCTCACCGTCGAGGCGGTGGTTAAACACCTTGATGAGGGTTGGCTTAACTTGGGTGCCCAAAGTCCCGGTTTCATTGCCAATTCCTTGGACCCATCCTCACGAAATCTCTGCAGGGATGTAGCTACGGCGATGTCTGTCATGCCATGATCTCGCACTACTCCCAAAAGATCGATCTGCATGAGAGATTGAGATGACTCTCACAGTCCTTCAAATAATTGTTGCTAATCAAATTGCTGGATTCCACCAGAGTCTGCTGCATATATGACTTTTCTGCGGCGATGGGATCCTCATCACTCTCGAATAACACGTCGAGAAGTGTGTGATTGTGTCACCCGATAAACGCACATCTTGGCCTTTTCAATGCACGGGCTTGCTTTTCGGCTTTGTCTATCCGCGCCGTGATGCGGAGGAGATCGAGATTGTCTTCGTCGAGGCTTGTTGGAGAGTAGTAAAAGATGGAGCAATTCTTTCTCTTCTTGAATATACTCGGGGTGAGTGAAGCGCACCCTTGAGTGATCAAGCTTCCCGAGGCTCTCCATTCTCGAGACGACAGGCTGAATATCCCAGGTACAAAGGAGAATACATGACAACATCATCATCATCTTCTTCTTGTCCTTCATTTTAAGATTGAAGGCAAGATACTCAATCGCTATTCTCCTTGGCCCGGCATCGATGGCGAGTGGAGAGACAACTTTTTCAACACGATGTTGATTGTCTCAAATTGCTTCACTATCCTCGGTTAATCGACGTCGGTGAGTCTTGATGAGCTCTGTGATCACCCTCGGCAAACTTGGCTTGATCATCAATCACCAGGAGACTACACTTCGAGTTTACGCGATCTCGGATGCTTTCCTCGGTTTGAGTGGCAAACTCAAGCGTCTCTCTAATTCAAACTTGCCTAACCGGTCTTCTTTTTTTTTTTTTGGGTAGCGGGGAACCTCAGTTCAATATCCTCGAGGTTCCTCAAACGTGAAAGCTTTAAGAATTTCCTTAGAGAGCGCTGCCTTTCTTGTCTTGGCGATCATCTTCTTCCTTATGGGTTGGAGAAAGGATTTGGGTTTCCTTCTCGGCCTCGGCTGCGGGGCGGGAGACACGTTGCATGGGCGGTGACTCGGCCGCGAGGGGCAGGTGCATCCTTTTCTTAGGCTGCGAGGCGACGCCTTCTTCTTTGCGAGTGCGGGCGACTTTCTTCTTTGGAGGAGGGTAGCGTTGTGTCCTCGGGTTGGTGATTCCCCCTCACTAGTGTCCGTCTTCTTGCGTGGGCTCTCTTACGGGCTCCGGAGAGGTTAGCCATGAACATTTTCTTGTTGACATGGAAGGATTTTCCATGTCGAAGGGAATGCCCTTCACTTCCATCAAGTGGCCAATCACCAGGCCATATCCAAGAGATCCTCCAAAGGATCCGTCATCCTTGAACGTCTTATTCAACACATTGAAATGATCTGCTTTGTATATAAACTCAGCCCGGTTTACTTTCTTGCCCCGCATGATCGCGACCATGGCGATCGGCTTTGTCTTGACAGTAATTAAAGCTTCCAAACTACATGTCTACACACTTTGAGACGACATCCATCAACTTATGATAGTCGTCCTCCGGCAATTTCTTCTCGGTATGTGTAGACCACCTTAGCAGTGCACTCTGGTTTGGCTACCTCTTTTCCACGCAGCGACCAAATCAACATCGGCTTCATTTATCTCGTCATGCCATCGAGGCGGCAATGAAACAGATGCTCGCAAGGTCCTTAGCATTTATCATAATGTCCTTTGCGGTGGAGCGAGAAGACTTGATCCCTTTGTCACGCGCCGGTGTTAACATAGAAGCTGCGCTATCTCCTTGAGATAGGTATCGCGAGTATTCAAAGTCGAAAGCCTTGAGCGACTTTTCTAGCATTTCGACAATTTTCTTAACAAGGGTTTCATCAACTACGCTTTACCATGCCTTGAAATCCACCGATGATCCACGAGTGGATTTGCTTGATAACGATGAAATCAAACTTAGGAGCCATTTCGAGATTTTTACCGATTAAAACTTGGCGAGCTTGCTTGAGGACACATAGGGTTAGCGAGAGAAAAAAAGCTTGCTTCCTTTTTGCTTGAAGATGAAACAGTTTTGGTGAGAGAGAAAGCGAAAAATGGATATATAAGGGTTAAGAAAGGACATATCTTTGGTTTTTGAATTTTTGATCAAAATCAATGGCTCAGTTTAGCACATCAAACCGCATTTACTTTCTCGCATTTAATGCGGCGGCATTTATATCAATCATATGCTTCTTGTGCGGCTTTTATTTTGTACCCGTCATTATTATCTTTGACGTCATCCTTAAAAACATTCCCGCTCATTAAAAATTACTGCGTTTTTGTCACTTAGCTAATAAATGACTACTCGAACATATAAAAATGACTTAACTCTGCTTCTCTCCTTTCATTTAGTGACTCGGTATCATGACTAACTCGTCTGATTGACTTTTCAGACATAAAGTTTGTTTCACATGGTTGATTCGTGAGACTTGTTCATTTCATCTTCTCATGTTCCATCTTTTACGGTTGAGTCTTACAGTGTCAACTCAACTCAATTAACCACTAGCTCATTCTTAAGCTCTTCAAATCTTGACTCACATAGGGGTTTAGTGAATATATCAGCTAGCTGCTTATCAGTTGAGATATATTCCAAAATAATGTCTTTCTTTTCAACATGATCTCTTATGAAATGATATCTCGACATCAATATGCTTTGTTCTTGAATGCAACACATGATTACGGCGATTGCAATAGCACTTGTGTTATCACACATAATTGGAATCTCTTTTTTCTTCAATCTCATAATCTCTCAGCTGATGTCTCATCCATAAGACTTGGGTACAACAGTACTTACAGACTATGTACTCTGCTTCAACTGTGGATGGGGCTATTGAGTTTTTGCTTCTTGCTAAACCGAAAACCAATCTATTTCCAAGCATTTAACATGTACCTGAAGTACTCTTCCTGTCAACTCTACATCCAGCATAGTCAGAGTCTAAATAACCAATAATCTTGAATCCACCTTCCTTTGGATACCATAAGCCAACTTCCAGGCATCCCTTCAAATATCTTAGGATTCTCTTATCTGCGAGTCATATGGCTTTCCTTTGGTGCAGATTGAAATCTTCACACATACACCCTCTTTGTAAAGGTGATGTACGTGCCTTGTTGTTAAGTAGAACAATGATCCATAAGTGCTCTATATCTGGTTTGATCTCTGACGCTTGCCATCCGCATCCATGTCCATTTTAAGCGATGTGTTCATTGGTATTTTCCGAGAAGACTTCTATTCATACCAAATTTCTTCATTAAATCTCTAGTGTACTTTGTTTGACTTATGAAGGTTCCATCCTTCAATTGCTTGACTTGCGATCTAGGAAGAAACTTAACTCTCCCATCATGTATCACATAGCTCTTTTTATTTGTGAATCGAAAGATGATATCATCCACATATATTTGAACAAGCGTTATCTCTGTCCATCTTGAATTAAGAAGAGTGTTATGTCCACTTTGCCTTTGGTGAATCCATTATCAATTAGAAATAGAGGCAATGTATCATACCATGCTCTTGGTGCTTGCTTCAAACCATATAGTGCTTTCTTGAGCTTGTACACCTTATCTCCAATAGTCTTACCGCTCAAAACACGGAGGTTGTTCAACAAAGACTTCTCCGTCTAACAATCCATTTAGAAATGCACTTTTCACATCCATTTGATATACAAGTGAAGTTCTTGTGTGCAACATAGGCAAGAAACATGCTTATGCTTCCAATCTTGCAACGGAGCAAATGTTTCATCAAAATCTATTCTCTCTTCTTGGCAATACCCTTTGGCTACCAATCTTGCTTTGTTTCGTACCACAGATCCTTCCTCATTCATCTTCTTTCTGAAAACACATTTTGTGCCAATAACATTTTGATGGGATGGTCTCTGCACCAATTCCCATACTTTGTTCCTTTCAAATGATTGACTCTTCTTACATGGCTTGAATCGATGTGTGTCATCGATGCATGAGTCACATCTTTTTGCTCTATTTGGAAAATAAAGCAAGTGAACATTGATTCTTACTGAGCTTTGGATCTGGTTCTAACACCATCTCTAACATCTCCAATAACTAACTCTGGTGGATGGTCCCTCAGCCATCTCACATCAGGTTGGAGCAAGTTAGCTGGATTCCCGGTAGTCTCATGACTAAGTTGTCTTGAATAGCTTCTTCATCATCATTTAGCTGTAGACTTTCCAGCTGTCTTTGAGATTCAACTATCTCATCTTCATCTAGGTTGATTGCTCTTTACTTGACTTCAACATATGGACTCTTACCGTGCATAGTTGGGTGATTGACTTATCGGATAACTATTCAATGTCTTCTCCACTTACATTAGGTTCACCAAATATCACATGGATAGACTCTTCTATGATCATAGTCCTCTTGTTCAACACTCTATAGGCTTTGCTCTTTGAAATTATCTTTGCCATTGTTGTGAATAAAACATTTACATCCAATATCTGAAGTACCCAACATTTGGCTTTCTCCCTGTCCAGTTTCATAGGGAGTCTTGGTCATTTGCCTTTATTAATCATGCATCTATTTTGAGTATAGCTTGTTGTGTTAATGGCTTTGTAGGTCCCAAGGGTGTGAGTAAGGTTTATAAGGGGAGGAGGGGTTGAATAAACCTTACCAACTTTTCGATTTTAGTCCTTTTAAAATAATACGATTAAATACACAGCTAAGTCCTTGAGAGATAGCTAAGTTAGTTAACCAAATGTGATTAGCCACTCAGCGGACTCAATTGAGTTTGTTGATAGAATAACTCAGTTGTTTAGTCTAAACCTTAACTTGGTTGTGATGAGATTTACGGAAGACTTAACACCCTTGAATTTGGTTTAAGTTTTTTAACACTTGGTTTTAGCACTTTGTTAATTATCGGTTGGAATGCAAATTATCAATGAGATATAAAGTAATATGCGAGAAATAAAATGCTGAAATGTAAATGACACAATAAATTTTATAGAGGTTCGAATATGGGGTAATTCTTCTAATCCTCTCTTCTCCCGGACTAAGTATTGATCAGTACAAAGTGGTTATCGGCCCGGATACAAGTCTTGATCACCACGGTGACTTGATCCTTTGGGACTCGGTCTGGAGATACCTTGGTCATCTGATTGGCTTCTCGTCCGACTCGGCTTCTTCATATGGCGGTTGCGCACTGCTACTTCAACTCACTTTCTCAGCTTCTTGGATTTGATCACGAAGCCCTCCAATAACTTTGAGTTCGACCTTGAATTTTTCTACAATCCTCCTTGGAATGTAGACCCCTTTTGATTCTTCAAAAGTTTCCTCTTCAAATGATTTGAAGTTGTCTTTCCTTCACAACTTGGTGTTGGATCGATTTCTTCAAGTTTAGGCTTGAGAATTTGCTTGAATAACTTGAGAATATTTTTGTAGGTTCTGACTTCGAATAATAGCTTGAATGTTCGTGGTTGGGTAACCTTCTCTCAAAGTGATTCCTCGGCCTTTTATAGTGAACTTTCAAAAATCTGCTCGTTGAAGAGATAGGCTGATTTTTAAAGTCATTTGTGTTCGTTGGCTTGTCTTGTTGCGATCCTTGATGTTGACATTTCCTCGAATTAATTGTCTTATGACCTTCCCGGTTCGACACAAGGTGCGATGCTTCCCATTGGTTTATTCGTTTTGCAGCAAGTTTGAGCACTTTAAGACATGGTAGCATGGAAGTATTACTTGTTTAGGTAATATTCTTGACTTATGTGCAACGGATTATTTTCAGTTGTCTTGACTTGACTGCCTTTTTCCCTAGGTGACTTGAGTCTGCTCAAATGATTGAAAGACTCATCTGTCACTTCAACTTGACTTGGCTTCTTGAGTTGACTTGAGTGATACTTCACCGCGGTTGTATCCGGTTGATACTCCTTGAGTCGAGTTCTTGACTTCTCCTTCTTGCCATACTCAGCTGCTTCACAGCGGAGTCTTCATTTTAGCCTTCAGTTGACTTCTTGCATATCCAGGCATAGCTGACTTGACCCAGCTTTTACAGCCATATATATTACAATGCAAATTACAAGGAAAATAGGGTTCCAACTTTCTAGTCTAAGTTTTACATGGCATTCATCAAAATCTAATGAACAAATTTCCCAACAATTTCCCCTTTTTGATGATGCCAAACTTAAAAGATACATTCAAATTGTAAATAGCAAAGATACATACGGACAATGTAGAAATGGATAATGTATAAATAGTATTCGATCTCTTTATTGATCATAACATTCTTGTCATTTACACAGCTGTTTACAAAGTGTATCAGAGCAAACATGGAATTCTATATCTACGCAAAAATATAGAAATTCTAGATTCTTATTCAATGTACAAAAGACTTACATACATATGCATTTACAATAGTAAAATACATGAAGGGGTGGACAGCAACACTTCATCGCCTTCGTTGCCTCCTCCTTTCCTCTTCAGCTCTGTCGTCTTCTGATCTCTTTCTCTTCTTTTCTTCTTCAGCTGCTTTCTTTTTCTCATAAGCTCTTCTGGTAGCTTCATCTTTTCTTTTCCTTTCTTGTCTGTCTTCCCACAGCTGAGTTTGTCTTCTATTTTCTTCTTCGATTCTCTTTACATATTCAGTATTGTTCCTGGCCACATGCTTGTTGGCTACTTCGTCATACCCAACCCAATAGATCCCTCATTTCTTCCATGGATCTATGTATTCGATGTTTTTGGGTAGAGGTCTAGGTTTGAAACCTCTTCCTCCACTTGATTCTACCTCTTCCTATGGGTGTGTATTGTCTTTGGGGCCTTCTTTTTCCCGGTGGAGTGACCCGGCAGAGTGTTGCTGGGAGTCTGCTGCTGTCGGCTTCTTCGCCGAGCTTGAGCCCTTTTTCCCAATACAAGTCCCGAGGCTTGGGCCATGGTCATGTTCTCGAGAAGTATCCTCGGATGCGGCGTCTTGGGTCATCAGCGGATCTGGCTCGGTTGAGCATCGAAATGGCATCGTGTCTCTTCCTGGAATGCCTCCGTCTTGTTTGGTATGTCCATCGCATGGGCATCCATTTTCTTTCAATCTCCGTCATCTCTTGCTTCTACTATTTTCCTCTTTTTCGGACATGGGCACGCAGTGTGTTGGAGCGGTAGAAATCATTTGAGAGTTTGTTGATGATGTCGGTACCATGACAAGTCCTTGTTGAGGGTTCTAGCAACCATTAAAGTCATGTCTTTCGAACCTTCCCCCTCAACTGGTTTTCCCTTTTCTTTCTTGTTCTTGGTGTCTTCTTCACAAATGTGCGTCCTTCTCTCATGCGGACCCTTTCAACGTCTTTAGGTATTCCTCTTCCCCCTTTGGCATCATCAAAGGAGAGAGGAACCCTTGGGAACATACCATAAGCATGAAATCTAGGCGGTGATAGTTGAGTTACGCTTGGATTCTGCTGCGGAGTATCTTTCTCGAGAGTCTGACGGTGGCTTTTGATTCAAGTGTCACCAATTCCATTTCAGCCATAAGAAGGCTTTGAATTTTGCATTCATGTTTTCCTCCCTTCGAGAAGTTCTTTGCAATGAAATTCTCGCGATTCCATTCCGTGGTATGAGAGGCATGCATCCTATCAATATTTTCTTGCATCCTCTTCTTCATGTCGGCATTATCGGTAGCTCCAGGATAAGAATCTTATTGTACAATGCTTTGAAGTATCGAACTGTTCCACACGCATTGTCTGTTGTTGTTGCCACCATTCACTGATTACTATGATTCCATGCGGATCGGGCCGTAAGATTAGCATCTACGGTATCGGTAGCATATCGATGGGCATGGTGCCTTTCCATATTTTCTATCTCTCTCTCAAAAATCGCCTTGAAGACTTCTCGAATCTCGGTTATTCGTCGTCTCGGTGGCGGCGGGCAACATCAAAATCAAAGTTCTTTGGATGATGGTATTGTGGGAATGAGCGGATCGGAGTTTATGGAAAGCGTCTTTGATCTCTAGGCGATTCTTCATCAAGATCGGCGACCCTAGTGAGAAAGGGAATGTTTGTTCAAGCGCATCATCACGGACATAAGGAATATGTTCAACGATGACTTGTGGCCATGATGTGCCTGGTTGAGTTAAATCTGTTGCGGCGTTGGGAGCCCTGCGTGATTGGTATGATTCAAGCTGGGGTCTTTTGTGGTATGGACCTAGTTTGTGAGCACCTCGTGTCTCAATAACCGTCGTTCTCGGTTGGTTTTCCATTTGAGTTATACATTCTCGGCTCCATCGATAGTGTCATCGGAAGATGATGAGATTTCAGCGGTGGCTCATCATCGAAAGTGAATGTTTGATGAGTAGCCTTGAGATCGACTTACTTGTGCTTGGGAGAACATCCTCGAAATTTGGTCTTTTGGATTCGCAATGGGGATGACTGACCATCTTCAACCGCTTGAGATCTGAAAGTTTACGCCAGGGTTATCACGGGAATCATGAAGTGCACTTATCTCCTTCTCGGATGCATTGATGATAACGGGGAGGGATGTTAAACCTGCTTCTTTACCTTGGAAGTCTCAACCTCCCGTGGGCCTTGATACCTCCTGCGGTCTCAAGCTGACAAGGCATGGACATTCCCTTGACGATTTCATTTGTCTTAGGGTCTTCTATGGAGGCATCCACGAGTCTCAACTCTGTGGATTGCACTTTCATTGCCAGTGTTAACTCCCGGAGGCGAGATCCGTCTTATGCTGGAGCGCATCGGCGCGTCCTCGGCTGCCCAGCGATTGCCTTCAGTGAGCGTCTCAAGGTCCGAGGCTTAAAATCCCGTGACAACTTCTTTGTGTTTTTACGTTTGTTTTTTTCTCACTTTGCTTCCCTAGATTCGTTGTGGAGTCATCTGCGACAACCTCCCAGACTAGGCTGCGGTGGAGGAGTTTCCCCTCGGTGGCACACCGGTGAGTGACTTGGTTGGGGTCACTCTTCTCCAAACTCTCAGGTATGTCCTTTGAGTGTTCAGCCGTGGGGGCGGTGGTAAGACACCTTGATGGGGTTGGCTCGACTTGGGTCCCCAAGTTCTAGTTTCATCGCTTGGTCCCCTAGATCCATCCTCAGTGGTGGGGAAGTGGTTGCAGCAATAACGATGGCAATATGTTGTACCACTCCCGATGGATCGATCTCGGTTTGAGATTTGAAGACTCTCAGGGTCCTTCCGTAAATTTTTTGCTCATGCATCATCTAGATTCCCGCATAGCTTATTTGTATTTCCAATTTTTCTATATCGGCGGCGGGGTCCGGGTCCTCATCACTTTACGAGTATGTCAACATGAGGATGAGTATGATTAGTGGTTCCGGTGAGAGGACAAGCGGCGGCTTTCTCACGAGCTTGACTTCTCTGCCCGATCTCTCCTTCTCCTTATCTTGAAGATGCGCAAGATATCTATGCGATTCTCTTCATCGATGGAGTTGGACCACTTTGTGGTCAAGCAGAAATTCATCGATTCTTCCTCTTCTTCAATAAATTCAGTCTTTGGGCTGTTCCTTGAAACGACTCGGCTTCACTTCCTCATTCTTAGGCGATTTTGGATGATGGATATGGTGGAGATAACATGATCACATCATCATCATCATCTTCTGTTGTACTTCTTTCTCGGGAATGGAGGGTAGCGAGATTGCTGCTCTTCACCCTCGGCCCAGTGCATCGCGGTGGAGACCACGATCCTGGCGGAGACTTAGTTGTCTCGATTGTTACTTGCTCCTTAGTTATTACTGTCTATGGTGGGTCTTCGACTTGCCTCTGCTGATCGGCCTCGGAGACTTGGCGGTTTCATCAATAATCTCGGAGACTCTGCTTCTCCCGGCTGTTTTTATTGATCTGTTCGGTGAGTGGCGGACTTCATTGTTTTCTCAAACTCACGAGCGGCAGAAGAGTCTTCTTCTTTTGGTCCTCACGGAGGAATTTACGGTTCGGATCTGATTTTCTCAAAGTCTGCAGGCGGCGGGGGCGTGCTACTTTCTTTTACGGGAGTGGCTTTCTTGGCATGTCGATCCTCTTAGCTACTTGACAAGCTGGAGAAGGTATTTGAGGTTCTTCTCGAGATGCGGCTACGAGGGCAAGAGACACGGCTGCGGGAGCGGGTGACTCATTTGTAGGGCGGTGTAGTTGTTTTCTTTGCCCATGAGGCGTCTTCTTCTTTGCGGTGTAGGGAGCGACTTTCTTCTTTGGAGAGGAGGAGGCAGTTTTGTTTCCTGTGGGTTAGGCGATTCCCCCTCACTTGTATCCGCTCTCTTGGCGTAAGCTCTCTTACGAGCTCGGAAAGATTTGATCGGAACATTTTCTTATTGACATGGGCAGCCTTTCCATGTCGGAGTGGAACTCCTTTCACCTCCATCAATGCGGCCAATCACAAGGACATATCCCAAGGATCCTCAAGAAAGACCCATCTTCCTTGAAAGATTTATTTCCAACATTTTGGCGGATCGTGTATATAAACTCAAACCAGTTTACCTTTTTCTCCTCCGTGATCGCGGCCATGTGATCGGCTTAGTTTTTGACGGTGATTAAAGCTTCCAAACTTTATGTCTACACATTTGGCAACGATGTCCAACGACTTGATAATCTTCATTCACGACTTCTTGTTGCATTTGTGTAGACAACCCGCGGCCATGATCGAGGTTTGGCCACTTCCTTCCATGCAACGGCCAGGTTTACATCGGCCTCATAGATCTTGGCACTCGCTTCAAGTCGGCGACAAACAAAGCTCGCTAGATCTTGGCGATGATCGTAAACTCCTTTTTGTGAGCAGACGACTTGATGCCCTCGTCGTGAACCCGGCATTCACGTAAAGCTGACGACCTCTTCCACATCGTCATACGAAACTCCATCGTGAGAAAGGGTTTGATCCAGTTCTCCACTTTCTCGACTATCTTCTTCACAAGGGTTTCATCGGACCCTGTTTGATCATCCCGAAATCCATGGTTGAACCGGTGTGGATTTGTTTTCCCAACTTAGTAAAATCATAAGTAGTTGCCATTTTAGTGATATTTACCGAGCGATTTTTGAGAAACTTGCTTTGAAGATTGATAGGGTTTCGAGAAAAATACGATCTTTGCTTTTGGAGAGATGAGCAGTTTTGGTGTAGTGTGAGAGAAGCTGAACAAAATGGTATATGTATGGGTTATGAAAGGGCGTGCATACGGTTTTGAAATTTGATCGAGATCAGCGGCTCGGTTATCACGCCGATTAGCATTTAATTGCTTTCGCATTTAATGCGGGAATTTATATCAATCATAAGATTTGTCGTGCGACTTTTGACCGTACCTATCATTATTACGCTGACATCATCCTTAAAACATTCCCGCTTATTAAAAACAAGCATTTGCATTTTTGTCACTTAGCTCATAAATGACTCGAAACACTCCTTGGCGATTCAACTCTTCTCTCTTTTCACATAGGTACTCATTTGTCGACTAACTTGATGCGATTGATTTTCGATCTGGCCAGTTCATTCAGGTGATTTACGAATTCAGCTCTATTTTCATCTTCTCTTGTTTCATCTCTTCTCCTTGAGTCTTGAGTGTTAACTCGGCTCAATTAACCCTAGCTCATGCTTAAGCTCTTCAAATCTTGATTCACATAATGGCTTTGTGAATATAACCATTCTTGTTTATCGGTTGAGATGTATTCAGTGATGTCATTAACTTTTCAACATGATCTCTTATAAAATGATATCGACATCAATGTCTTTGTTCTAGAATGCGGCGAGGATTTGAGTGATTGCAATAGCAACTTGTGTTATCACACATGATTGGAATCTCTTTTCTTCAATATCATAATCTCTTGCATTTGTTGTCTCATCCATAATATTTGCGCTGGCTGTGTTTGCCCTGTATGTATGCTTGATTGTGGATGTGGCTATCAAGTTTTGCTTGCTAAACCAAGCAAAGCTATCTGTTTCAAGCATTTGACATGTACGAAGTACTCTTCACATCAACTCTACATCCGGCATAGTCGAGTCGAGTAACCAATAAGCTTGAATCCACCTTCCTTTGGATACCATAAGCCGACTTCACAGGCATCCTTCAAATATCTTAGGATTCTTTTGGGCTGATCATATGGCTTTCTTTTGGAGCGATTGGAATCTTGCACATACACCTCTGCCAAGGTGATGTACGGCCCTCTTCTTTGTGAGATAGAAGCGGTGATCGATAAGTGCTCTTATCTTGTTTGATCCACGGGCTTGCCATCTGCATCGATATCCATCTTGTGATGTATTCATTGGTATTTTCTGAGAAGACTTCTCTTCCATACAAATTTCTTCATTAAATCTCTGGTGTACTTTGTTTGACTTATGAAGGTTCCATCCTTGTTTGTTTAACTTGAAGTCTAGAAAGAATGTTAGCTCTCTATCATGCTCATTTCAAATTTGCATTGCATGAGGTTTGAGAACTTATCACACAACTCTTTGTTTGTGGATCCAAAAATAATGTCATCCACATATATTTGAACAAGCGATTATACTCTCTCCATCTTGAATTCTAAAGTGTTACTGTCGGCTTTGCCTTTGGTGAATCCATTATACTGTTAGGAATTGAGATAATGTCATGCCGTACTCTTGGTGTCTATTTCAATCCATATAGAGCTTTCTTGAGCTTGTACACCTTATCTCCAAGTCTTCTGCTCAAATCCACGGAGGTTGTTCAACATAGACTTCTTCTTCTAAAAGTCCGTTTAGAAATGCACTCTTCACATCCATTTGATATACGAGTGAAGTTCTTGTGTGCGACATAGGCAGAAACATCCTTATTAAGCTTCAATCTACAACGAGGAGCAAATGTTTCATCAAAATCTATACCTTCTTCTTGACAATACCCTTTGGCTACCAATCTTGCTTTGTTTCTTACCCACGGAGAATAACCCGGTCATCTTGTTTAAAGAAAACCCATTTTGTGCCAATTACATTTTGGCGGGTTGGTCTTTGAACCGGATTCCCATACTTTATTTCTTTGAAAGCGATTGACTCTTCTTGCATGGCGCGAATCAATGTGTGTCATCAATGCTTGCAGACACATCTTTTGGCTCTATTTGGGAAATGAAACAAGTGAACATTCTTCTTATTAAGGTCTGGATCGGTTCTTTACCATCTCTTACATTTCAATGACTAGCTCACGGTGGATGGTCTCTCGGCCATCTCACATCGGGGTTGGAGTAAGTCGGTGGGTTTAGTCATCTTCTTTCTTTGTGTTATCTTGAGCGGCTCTCTCATCATCAACATTAGGCTGATTCTCCAGTGTCTTTGAGATCGACTATCTCATCTTCACACTTGATTAATTACTCGACTTGACTTCATCATAGGGACTCCTCTAGTGGTTGGTGATTTAGATTAAACATCGGCTAACTCTTGAATGTCTTCTCTATTTACATTAGGTTCATCAAAACTACATGGATAGACTCTTACGTGACCATAGTCCTTTTGTTGACTCTCTAGGCTTTCTTTGGTGGGTATCCCAGAAGATACCTTCGTGACTTTAGCATCAAAAGCATTTAGATTATCACTTACCATTGTTGTGGATGAAACATTTACATCAAATATTCTAAAATATGCAACATTTGGCTTTCTCCCTGTCCATATTTCATAGGGGAGTCTTTGTCATTGTCTATTAATCATGCATCTATTTTGAGTATAGCATGCGTGTTGATAACCCACCCCAAAATCTTTTAAGGCAATCTACCCACTAACATGGTTCTTTGCGAACACTTCGCCGATAGTTACATTCTGCTTCAACGGCTCTCCGTTCTGTTGTGGAGTTCTTTAACTGCAGAGATAATTCATGAAGCGATACCATTTTCAATACAATCTTGAGTTATTATTCCATTGACAAAATCGGTTCCTCTGCTCGGATCTTATCTTTATAATAGTTTGACTCTTCTCATTTTGAACTCTTTACATCGGTGAGGTAACCTGCCAAAGTTTCATTCTTTTTACACATGAAGATTGTCCATGTATATCTTGAATAATCATCCACCACTACTAGAGTGTATTTCTTTCCACTTATCTTGGTTGGCTCAAGCTTGGACCAAATAAGTCCATATCACGATAGATGTAATATCCTGTTGAAGATGGACTTGACTTCTCTTTGAATGATGATTTGATTTGCTTTCCCATCGGCATCATCTTGCAAAAACTTTCTTTCTTGTACCGATGCAGTAATCCTTCTAAAGATTACTCCTTGTAAGCTTTTAATTGTCTTGAAATTCAGGTGACTCAACTTCTTGTGCCACAACCAACTTGATTCGAATTTGTACTTTTTGCTAGCAACAAGTGCTTGGTATGCTTGATTGACCAATCTACCACATACATGTTCTTTTTTATGCGGATCCTTTTAACCTTTCACTTCATTAGATTGATGTCTTTGATTTGGCACACTCCCATATTGAATCGAACATTATAGCCGCATCACGAGTTGGTGATGCTTAGCAAGTTGAAATTGAGTCCTTCAGCGTATCACGACATCTGTGATTTCTAATCCGTTTTCTGATGGATCTAGTGCCCCTCTTATTTCGCCTGGAGCTTCATTTCCTCCAAATATGACTTTTACACCTCTAATCTCCATGAACTTTGACAAGTTTTTCTTGTTTCTGTCGTAATATGCGGGCAGCCACTATCCATATACCAGTTCCTTGGCACTTTTATTCGGCTTGAACGCGATCAAGGAAATTAGTTTTAGGTACCCATACTTGCACAGGTCTGAGGGGTTAGTGTTGTAAGATGAACCAACCAACTTATAGCCAAATGATTTGACTCTAAGAGGTTGCCATCTATCCATGCCATAATCATAATTCACTTTGGCAAATTGCTGGGGGCTTTAGGTTCATACAAGCTTTGTCTCTTTTGTACGTATGCTGTGTGTGTGTTTTAGCAATTGCCTTCTTTGGGTAATTGTGATATCTCTGATGTAGTGCTTGGGTGCAAATGTGTGATGATAATAACTCTTTTGCCTTTGGAATGACCTTTCTTTGAGTTCTAGGCCTTTGCCATTTTGGCATGTATTACGTTGATGCGGGTGATATTTCACATTATTCAATCAACTTGACTTGGGTAGTTTCTACCATTCCCATCATTTGTGTTTCTTTGATAGAACAAGGGGATTTTGGTAGCTCTGTTTCTTAACTTCCACATCTTCTTTTTGGAGTTTTTGATGAACTCTGTTGGATTTGTTCTCGGTGTCCTCTCGGCATACTCATTGTTTGTTTTTCTTTTCCTTTATATCAAGGCCGAGTTTGTTTGTGATTGTGCTTTGGAATGAATGTGTACAACATTTGGTGTCTTGGATTTTTGAGATGCTTCATTACTTGAAGATCTTTTTCCCGAAGATCACTCTAGGAGTTTGACTATGCACAAAGGAATTGAATCCATGCCTGTCTTGTCTCCACATTCTTTTTGGCTCATGATAAGGTCATCGATGATTTAGATGCCTTTGTGAATGAAGCAATCACATTTTTGAGATCATTTTTATCTCTTTTCTATAAGCGATTATCTCTGCTATTAGTTTTAACATTTTCGATCTTGACTCTTTGTTCTCATCGGCTATGTGACTTAGAGTACTCGGCTCCTTAGTAAATTTGTGAGTTTTTAGCTTTTAAGTTGGTTGTTTTCCTCATTTAATAGTGTGTGTGAGGATTTAATGTGCTCAAAGTCTTTCATCATTTTGCCTAATGAATCATAAAGATCAGTGGGTGATGAAGTGTGTGTCACAATCACTATCACTAGAATGCGAATGAGATGAGTTAGAGTGTACCTCATCTTCTTGGTCGGGTTGATCTTGTTCTTTAGCCGTTAGAAGCAGGATCATGGCCTTCTTGAGAATCACTTGAGTAGTCAACTTCACTACTCTCAGAAGTCATTGTGTCCTTTAACATTTGTTTTGTGATTTAATGACAACATTGCTCTTTTCTTTTCTTGTCTTCTTTCTCTAAAGACTTTTCTTTCTTCTTCATTTTTGTATTTATTGACTACGGGATATGGGCCGATCGAATAGCAAAGTGTCTGGTTGTCTGCAATTCCAACACTTTCAACTTTTTGATCAGCTCTTTCATTTCTTGGGTTATCGGCTCTACGATATTCGAATTTTTGATATTACTGCTCTCTTTGGTGGCATATCTTCCCGGCTTAGAGGGGAGGTGAATGTCTTACGGAGGATTCACCTTTGTTTCTTTTGTAGTTCTTGTTGAAGAACTTGTTGAATCTTTTAACCATCAAGGCAATTTCCTCTGGTCAATGACTTCTTTTGTCTCGGCTCTCTTCCTTTCCTTAATTATGAGTGCAGCTGTTTTAGGTACAACTATCTCTTCTTGATCCTTTCTTCTCGGCTCAAACTCATGGTTTTTTAGGTGCGAGAATAGTTCATGATTGGATGTTTTTGATAGGTCCATTGAGTGCCTTAGAGCCGTGGTCTTCATTTCCCCTCGGTTGAGGAGGCTCCTTAGTATCTTCATACATCTCCTTTTGTGTGTATTCTTTCCCAAATCTTTGAGAGCTCATTTGTAATTTAAATGAATCTAGCATCCGGTGGTCCGTTGTTTCACTTGCAAGCATTTTAAAGTTCTCAAATTTTGAACAACAACGAGATAATTTGTTTTCCTTAATTTGCTTAGATCCTTCACAAATTAAAGTTAGTTTATCCAAATATCTTTGGTTGTCTTGCAAGATTTGACTTTGTTGAACATGGCTTTGTCGATGTCTTGTAAAGTATATCCTTGCACGGCCACATTGTCAAGGTTATATCTTTTCTGTCATCATTTGTCCATTCATCTCTTGGTTTTTCAACCATAGCTGGTCTAGGAGGAAGCGACCTCTCTCCTTCAACGCCTTGGCGACTATCCTTTGGATGTTCACTTTCATTATTTGCGGTGGCCCATCCTCTATCACTATCATCTCTCATCATGTAAGGTGATAGATGAGCACATACGTATTTTCAGTCATCAAATACTTCAATGGTGAACATAGGAATGAGTGTCAAATTTGCTTCCATGATAATAACTTTGCTGTTTTTAAAAATGGCTTTTTAAAGAACAAGTGTTAAAAACTTCTTTGAAAGATTTGAGATCTAGTCAGTAACCAGTCGGAAGGCTCAATGAACCAACCGCTCGATACCAGCTTGTAGTACAAAGGGGTGTGAGTAAGGTTTAGAAGGGGTTGAATAAGCCTTACCAACTTTTGATTTTAGTCCTTTTAAAATAATACGAGTTAAATACACAGCTAAGTCCTTGAGGGACGGCTAAGTTAGTTAACCAGTGAGTTAACCACTCAGCCGAGAACTTAATGCTGTTGATAGAATAACTCAGTTGTTTAGTTTAAACCTTAACTTTTGTGATGAGATTTACAGCTGGAAGACTTAACACCCTTGAATTTGGGTTAAGTTTGTTTTAACAACTTGGTTTTAGCACTTTGTTAATTATCAGTTGGAATGCAAATTATCAGCAGATATAAAGTAATATGCAGAAATAAAATGCTGAAATGTAAATGACTGAATAAATTTTATAGAGGTTTGAAGATGGTGTAATTCTTCTAATCCTCTCTTCTCCAACTCACCCAGGAGGAATCCACTAAGTATTGATCAAGTACAAAGTGGTTATCGGTCAGGATACAAGTCTTGATCACACGGTGACTTGATCTTTTTGGGACTCGATCTGGGAGATGCCTTAGTCACCACAGCTGGCTTCTCGTCCGCTCGAGCTTCTTCACGGGGGCGGCTGTCTTGCTACTTGACTCACTTGCTCAAGCTTCTTAGATTTGATCACGAAGCCCTCCAATAACTTGGGACTAGTTTTGACCTTGAATTTTTCTACAATCCTCCTTGGAATGTAGACCCCTTTTGATTCTTCAAAGTTTTATCTTCAACAGTTTGAAGTTATCTTTCCTTCACAGCTTGGTGTTGGATCGATTTCCTTCGAAGTTTAGGGCTTGAGGATTTGCTTGAATAACTTGAGAATATTTTTGCAGGTTACAGCTCGAATAATAGCTTGAATGTTCGTGGTTTAGGTAACCTTCTCTCAAAGTGATTCCTCAGCCTTTTATAGTGAACTTTCAAAAATCTGCCCGTTGAAGAGATAGGCTGATTTTTAAAAGTCACTTGTGTTCGTTAGCTTGTCTTGTTGCGAGTCCTTGATGTTGACATTTCCTCGGATTAAATGTCTTACGACCTTCAGGGGTTAGACCTGAGGTGCGATCTTCCCGTTGGTTTATTCCTTTTGCCAAGCTTAAGGATGACACTTTAAGGCATGCGACATGGAAGTATTACTTGTTTAGGTAATATTCTTGACTTAAATATAGCGGATTATTTTGATTAATCGGCTTTGCCTTTCCCCGAGGTAGGCTTAGTGTACTCGATGATTGAAGACTCAGCGGCGAAACGACTTGGCTTCTTGAGTTGACTTGGCGGACACTTCTGCTGGTGTATCGGTGATACTCCTTCGGTCGAGTTCTTGACTTCTCCTTTTTGCCATACTGTTGCTTCATAGCGGAGTCTTCATTTTAACGCCGATTTGACTTAACGCATATCCAGGCATGTTGTGGCTTGGCTCGGCTCGTGATACTATCTATCTATTACGATGCAAATTCTAGAGGAAAATGGGGTGCCAACTTTCTAGTCCCCAAGTTTTACATGGCATTCATCAAAATCTAATGAACAAATTTCCCAGAGGCTTGATACAAAATCTCTTAAGAATCAACTTTAGCTAACATGAGTTAACGCGAACTGCTTGAAGTTCTATTCTTAACTCGACTACTTCATTCTGTTTGTAGAGTCTTTGCTGGCGATAACTCAAGTGAGCAATACCATTTTCAGCAATCTTTGAGTTATTATCCCATTAACAAACTTCGGTTTCTATCGAGATCTTATATTTATGATGGTTTGACTTTTTCATTTTGAACTCTTTTAATCGGAGGTAATTGCTCTGCCAAAAGTTTCAATTTTTTGCATATGAATATTGTCCATGTATATCTTGATAAGCATCCACCACTACCGGGTGTATTTTTTTTTTATCTTTGTGGTGGTTCAAGCTGGACCAAATAGATCCATATACAGAGATCTGATATCCTTGTTGAAGAAGGATTTAAGGAGCATGTCTTTGAATGAAGATTTGATTTGCTTTCCATGGCGTGCATCACATACACTTTCCTTCTTGTATCTAAGTTAAAATCCCTCCACAAAATGACTTCTTGCAAGCTTGTGATTGTCTTAAGTTCGGATGACTCGACTTTTTGTGCCCGACCAACTTGATTGGTTTGTCTTTTTGCTGTGAACAAGTCTTTCGGTGTAGATATACACCACATCGTGTTCTTGTCTTGATCCTTGCAGCACTATTTCATTTGATTAAACATCTTTGATTTGGCACACTCCATGTTGAATCCAACATTGTAGCCCTTGTCATAGAGTTGGTTGATGCTTGGGAGTTGAAGTTGAGGCATGACATAGCGACTTATCATCAGCGATTTCAATCCGTTTTCTTGATAGATCATGTGCCTTTGATTTCCCCCCTAGACTTCATTTCCTCCAAATATGACTTTTGCACCTCTAATCTCCTTAAATCTTGTGAGTTTTTCTTGTTTTCTGTCGTATGCTAAAACGACCCTTATCCGTGTATGCCAGGTACGCGGCCTTTGCATTCCTTGAACTACGAGTGAGGAAATTAGTTTTAGGTACCCACATACTTGCACCGGTCACTGAGGGGTTAGTGTTGTAAGATGATCGACCAACTTTATAGCCAAATAACCCGGAGTCTGACGAGGTTGCCATATATACGTGCATTGCCGTAATCACGGTCCGTTAGCGAAGTGCTTGGGTGTTTTTAGGTTCATACAAGTCTAACTTTATCTGTATGTGTGTGTTTTTTAGCAAGTCATGGGATAGTTGTGATATTCCAGGTGTATTGCGCAGGGTGCATATGTGTCTTGATAATAGTTGTTTTGCCATTGGAATGACCTTTCTTTGAGGTTTAGGTCTTTGCAGTAAACATTTTATTGGTCTTCTTGATATTTGTTGTTCTAGTAATAATAGGTAGTTTTTACCA